>JAPSGF010000215.1:51725-87097 GCA_035772895.1 Perdix hodgsoniae | reverse complement strand
ACGGGAACGGCGCGGCCTCGGCGGGGTGCGGGGCGGCGGGGCCACGCGGCGGGGCCTGGGCCCAAGGAGGCCGGGGAGGACGCGGACGGGGTCCCGGGCCTCCGGCGGGGCCCTCGTGGTTGGCGTGCGGCCGGAGCGGGGCCCGAGCTCCGCGCTTTTTGTCCCTTCGGCCCTCGCCCCGTTCGCTGACAGCGGGAAGAGGTCAGCGGGCCGCGCCGCGAGGAGGAGGGGAGCCGCCTTGTGTCTGCGCGTCCCCCACCGGGGAGCCGCTCCCCGCCTCACGGCTTTATTGCTGCGTCCCACGGAGCGCTTCGGCAGTCGGTAGCGGTGCCTCCTTTTTTTTCTTCTTTTTTTTTTCTTGTTGTTTCTGAACGGTATTTTCGCGGTTTATATTTATTTATTTATTTGTTTGTTTGTTTATTTATAGCCTTCTTCCTCGCAGGATCGGGGCGCTCCGTGCAAATGAATGTGTTTGCGGTGGTGCTGAGCTCCGGGCTTGGAAGCAGGGCAGCACTCGGTACAGGCAGGCCGTGCTGCTGTGGGATGGAGGCAGAGCTGGGAATGGCACTTCGGGCAAGGACAGCAGAGCAGAAAGCCTGGGTGCCTGCCCACCTCGAGGGGCTGAGGGTTTCTTTGCAGTGGCTGAGTGATGCCCTCATTAGAATCCCCTAAAATCAGCGAGAGTTTTGGGATTTTGTCTTGGTTTGGGGTTGAGTTCGCTACTTCTGGTTCTTGGGGTTCTACCAAGGCACAGCTGTGGGGTGGGAGAAAGAAGCACAGTGGTCACCGCACTCCTGTTCTGAATCATAGAATCATAGAATGGCCTGGGTTGAAAAGGACCACAGTGCTCATCCAGTTCCAACCCCCTGCTGTGTGCAGGGTCACCAACCAGCAGCCCAGGCTGCCCAGAGCCACATCCAGCCTGGCCTTGAATGCCTGCAGGGATGGGGCATCCACAGCCTCCTTGGGCAGCCTGTGCCAGTGCCTCACCACCCTCTGGATCTATTTTGGCTGAAACAATGCCTGGCTGAGTGATGTCTGCATTTGAGTCAGCTAAAATTAGGGAGAGACAGAAGGTTTCTTGTTGGATTGGGGTTGGATTTTGCTGGCTGTGGTTCTTGGGGTTCTCCCAAGATACGACCGTGCACTGGGAGAAGAAGCAAGAAGGAGGTGGGCACCACGCTTGTGGTTGTTGTGAGTTTTCCTGGTTCTCAGCAGCCCAGGGAGGTACTCCTGCTTTCTAGTGGCTCTACTATTAGGCCACTAAGTTTAACTCTGGGTGTTTTGCATTTTGGAGTACTTCAGAGTGAATCAAATGCTGTCCCCAGAGGCCGGAGAGACATGTGACATTTGGTGTCAAACCAAGCGTTGTGCTGCAGGTCTGTTCTAGGACACCTTTGCTTCTTACCTAAAACCATCCCCGTGCATTGCAGATGTGGGCTGCTTGGAGAAGCCAGAGCCATTTGTTTAACAGCTTCTTTACAGAAGTGCTCCTCGTGGAACAGTCTCACTGCGGAGGTTTTTGGGGTAACTATTCCGGGTTGAGACATTGAAAGCCATCAGGAGGCATTTGGGGTGTTTGTACTTTGTGCTGACTGCATGAGGTGAGAGCTGTTGGGGTAGGAACTGGATGGCTGGAGAGGTGATGCGTTGAGTGCGTGCTGATGGTGAGTGATGAGTCTTGATGGTAGCAGAGAGGTTCTGGTAAGCTGGGACCGGGGCATTTGCTTGGCTAATGGGATCCAGGTTCATCATGAGCAGCACTGGCAGACCTTCCTGGGGTCAGGAATCGTGGCATCTTAAAACTATGGAATGGTTTGGGTTGGAAGGGACCTTAAAGATCATCCGGTTCCAACCCCATGCTGTGCACTGGCTGCCCCCACCAGCTCAGGCTGCCCAGGGCCCTGTCCAGCCTGACACTGCGTACCTCCAGGGATGGAATGGGGCACCACAGCTCTTTGGGCAGCAGTCCCAGGGCCTCTCCCAGTTGTGCCGGATTTGACCACGTGGACATGTGTTGGTTGTGTTGGAGTGGTGTTGGGTGCACTGTCGGGTGCGCAGCTGATCCAGAGGTGGAGATTTGTCCCAGCATACCAACAGCAGCAGAAGGCTAAGTGGAGAGAGACACTTTGCAGGGCTGCTGTCGTGTGGGGTGGTGTGACTTAGTCCTGTGGATGTCCTCACCTCCTGCTCAGAAGCAGAAAGCAGCACAGCACGTCCCCGTGCTGCAGTGGTGTCACACATCTCTTGCTTTGCTTTCTCCTACAGGTAGGCATCGCCAACATGAAGTCAGCTCCTCTTGGGGTGATGCTGTCCTCAGCCACCGCGGGCAGACGCTGTGAGGCTGGTGGCACTTGGGGACAGAGGACACCAGTCCAGGTGGTTTGGCAGGGCCAGGGCTCATTGTTTGCACACCGGAACGGTTTTATCAGTGTACCTGAAATGAATCCAAGCAGTCCGAAATTTCAGGGTTTTATTGTGGCTGTTGCTATGTCCCAATTGTAGACACTCAGGCCTTTGGCTGTTTGCAGGCAGGAAGAGCAGTGAGTGGTGATGCAGTGGCACAGGCTGCCCAGGGAGGTGGTGAGGTCACCATCCTTGGGGGTGTTCCAGAACCACGGGGATGTGGCACTGAGGGACATGAGCAGTGGGCATGGTGAGGAGCTGCTGATCTCAGAGGTCTTTTTCAACCTTAATGATTCTGTGATTCTACTTTGGGACTTGGTTGGTTTGGTTTTTTAATTATTATTATTATTATTATTTTGCTTCCCATAGGCAGCAGGGTTCTATTTTCTGCTTCTCTCTGGGGAGAACAGTCGGTGACCTCCGTACTCTCAGTGCTGGGCAGATGCTGCTGGCAGGCAAATGGGGGAAGTGTGGTTAAATATCCAAACTTAGGTCTTCAAGTGTGCTGTAATCCATCAGAAAGCTGATAGTGGAGCTGGGAGTTTGGGTTTACACCTGTATTTCCTGTATGGAGGAGACTAATGTTGGTCTCACGGGGTAGAAGATTGAGAGTAGTGAAGGAGGAACTTGGGTTTTGCTGTCTGGGTGCAGGAGGGAGTTTTTAAGTGATGCGCTTATGAATTACCACATTATGTGTGCGACTGAAAAGTCAGCTTATTTATGGAATAATGCTTTTTAAGCATTCGGATTTACCTGCTGTAAGGACGGCTGCTTGTGCACATGATGTGACCCTGTGCTGTCTGTAGGGCTGCCTACAGGGCAGAAGGGACAGCAGGAGGTGCCCAAAGAACCATACGATCACACGACATCTCGAGTTGGAAGGGACCCACAGGATCACCAGACCCAGGTCGTGGCTCCACGCAGCACCACCTGTGTCTGAGAGTGGTGTCCCATTGCTCCCTGAGCTCCAGCTGGTCTGAGAATCATAGAATCATAGAGTGGCCTGGGTTGGAAGGGACCACAGTGATCATCAGTGATCAGCCCATCTGCAGCATGCAGAGTCGCCAACCTGTTGAGTTGACGTTGAGTTGCTGGGTTGAACACAAGCCAGGAGGAGCAGCACTGTCATTAGAGGTTATACGACCTATTTGGCTATGATTTCTGAGGACCTATTGGCTCTTGCATTGTCTTTGTTCCTCAGGTGTGACTTCAAGGGACAGTGAAAAAGGAAAACCACCACCACTGACAAAAGATACACACTTTGGCTGTGGTCAGTTGAGGCTCCTGTGTTACCAGCCAATTCAGATTCCTATAAATAGGAATAGTGTGTTTTGCCTGGAGTTGGCAGCATGAACGTGCTGGAAATGCTCTTTTCCTGTGAGTTTCCAAGCTGTCTGTGTGAGGGCTGTGGGTGAGCAGCGCTGCTCAGGGACAGGCCAGATGTGGGTGAAGCTGCTCTGCGTGGAGCAGTGCGTGTGGATGAGATGGAATCCCACAGCTTCGGGATGTTCTGCTGCAAAGGTGTGAAACAGGGAACAGCAGCAGCTGCAGGCTACCCAGCAGCACGTTTCTATTTCAAAATAGCCCCGTGCACTTTTAGTCACCTGCACACGTGTGGATAATGAAATCTCCTTGCTTACTGTGCAAGTGCACTAGGATATAAGCTCGGCTCCTGTGCACACTTCAGCTAGGTGACAGCTCAGGGAGGAGACCCAGAGCCCCGGTATTGGATTGAGAAGACTTTCAGGTAGTTTGATTGGCGTAATTAATTTTTTTTTTTTTTCCTTTTTAATTCTTGCTCTGTGCCATTGAATGTTTCCCTTGGAGCAGCTCAGAGAAAGCGCGCTTAAAAATGAATATGTGACGTGGCTGTTGCTGCAATGTCCTGTGTTGGAGGGTGTTAGTGGAGTGCTAAATATATCATCCTTGTGCATGTGTTGGACATTGGCTGACTGTGGAATCGTAGAATGGCTTGGGTTGGAAGGGACCCCAAGGATCATCAATTTCCAGCCCCACTGCTGTGATTGGTGTCTTCAGTTGTTTGTTTTATGCTGTCCCAAACACTCCTTTCTTTTCAGTTTTGTTGACCAGGAGGGTTGGTTTCTCTGAGAGGGAGCCTGGAGAAGACAGAAGTTTGGCTCTGTTCTTTCTGTCTGTTTGGTAGGATGCTTGCTGCAATGGATTGTGTGATTTTTTTCACTTCTGATGGTTCCTTGACCTCTCCAGAAGGTGCCCCATTCATGCAGGTGCCTCTCACCACCGGGTTTTATTCTTTTGGGATCAATTGCAGGGCTTCAGCTCATGGTGAAAACTGTCCAGAGGGCAGAATGTGAGGATGAGGTGAAATAAAAACTGTAATAAAGAAGAAATTGATGGAAATAATAAAGTGAGAGGAGGAGGAGGAGGCAGAGGTGAGTCTGGGGAGATGAGAGAGGAATAGCTGAGCTCTTCTGCAGCCACGTCCCTGCAAACCCTGCTGTGTGCAGTGGGTTCAGTGCTATTCCCAGGACTGCAAGCAGTTGTTCTGTGGTTGTACTGAAGGGTTTTACAGTTCCTAAAGCATCGTGTGACTGCTGCATGAGTGCCTTCAGGTTTGAAATGCATCCGCAGGCGTCTTCCTGAATTAATGGCAAGCCATTCTTTGTGCTTCTTCCTCTGCCAGGAGAACTCCAGAGCTACACGTTTGGAGGTGGCTGGAGCAACTCACTTCCAGCTTATGTTTCTATTGCCAGTTTCTGTTCTGAGGAGGATGCAGGTTATGTTTATCTGCTCTGGCTTGTGTTTGCCATTGCCACAGCAACCAGCTGTGATGCTGCCGGCAGTCAGGGCTGCAGGTTATGGCCATACTTCCTTCTCTGTGCTGCACTCAGGTTATTCCCAACAGTTTGATATACAGCCTTCACTTCTTCAAGAGTTTGTTTTTTCCTTTCTTTTATTGGATTGATGGCCCTTCCAGGGGCAGGAGAGTGGCTTTCAAGGTGTCTTTCGCTGCTGACTTAACCTGCTGGGCAGGTTTTGTCATAGAAGATTAAGCTTCATCTATAATGGCATAGGAAATAAATATGGTAAGGATTCCCAGTTGGAGTTTCCACTTAAGCTTGTCTGATGTATGGCAGTATTTTAGCTACACCACTGAAACAACAGTTTGTTGGGGCTACAGGGCAAGAGATGTGATTTCTACCCTTTGGACCCCATTTGCAAACAGGAGACGTCGCTCAGGAGAGGCGGTTGCTTTGCAGCTGGAGGGAGATGTGCAGACATGGATGAGAAGACAGCGTGTGATGGGATGGAGAATGGTGAAATGGAGAAAGGAGGGCAGGAGCTGACGTGGCTTTCAGTGCAAGGAAAATGAGCAATGTGGGACACAGTGTGGTAAGGGCTGACATTTTCCCTGCAGAACGCCGTCACTGCTGTGTGAGGTTAGGGGCACCTGCACGCTGGAAAGCACCTCCTCATCACATACGGTTCTGGTTTGAGGTGAGCACAGATGTTTTACCAGGAGAGGAAGCACATGCTGGTTCTGCTTTGGGATGTAGGGGAGCAATAAGGTGATGTATTTCCACTCTGAAAATCACAGGTGGCATTTCTCTGCCTGCGTCTGTGTGTTGGCAGCATTGATGTTTCCATCTGATGAAATTACACCAGGCAGGTTTGATGCTAGGGGACCTGCCAGCACCATCAGCAGAGCTGCAGCGCAATCATTCTGCAGCAGACACTCAAAAGAGGCAGAATTGCACCCAGCACCACCTGCTGTGGCAGGATGGATTGCAGTGACACACAGTTCAGATGTAGGTACTTCAGTAGCTGATGTGTGAGATGAGGCCTGGCCAAACTTAGCATGTGATGTCTCTATTGTGCTGAGCAGCTGTGCTTTCTCCTTTATTTCAGGCACCTCAGAGCTTTACCACCAGCTGGTCTGGGGAGTGGGACTTGCTGCAGGCTTTTGCAAGCACAGTCTGTGTGCCACCAGAGCTAGATATTTACCTGTGAGATATTTATGGTGACAAAGACAGCCTGTTGCACCAGTCTCTGCTTGCCACATGGCACTCATGTCTGTAGGATGCCATGCTGGCAACCTCAGGTAAGGATAGGGAGACTTAGGTGGGGATGTGATGACTTCAGGTGGGGAGGATGGATGTACTGGCCCTGCTCAGCTCCCTGCAGGTGAAGTGCATGCATGGGAAGCAGCATCTGGATGCCTGCAAATACCTGCTTGAGGTCTATGAGCCCTCCAGTGGGGGAAAGAGGAAGAGGAGGAGCAAGGGCAGAAGCCCCTGCTGGCTGGGCTGCCCTAGGGGAGGGGCCGCCTTTCCTTTTTGTTTTTTCCCCCCCTTTTAGCACACGGCCCTCATTGCAGTGAGGTGCAGTGGAGCTGCTGGGTCAGCGCTGAGCCCTGCGTGGTGCCCACACTGCTGACTCCGTGATGCCAGCCGACAGTGAAGCCGGTAGCAGCGAGTGTAAGTGTGCACAGAAGTTTGAGCTCGGTTTAGTTTTTTAATTGAATTTCAGGTTCCTCACCCTCCTCTGCTGCAGAGAGGCTGTGGGGTTGAGTTTTGTGCTGATGGTGCTCAGGAGCGAGATGTGGTGACTTTATTTAAGCAGGATTTACACACTGCGGTTTATTTCCTGCTATCTAGCATCTTTTAACTCAGTTAAAGCAGATCATTTCAGCACGTGCTTAGCCAGCCTTTCTATCCTGTATCCCTGTACGTGGCTCTCACTGGTTTCTTCCATATCATGAATGAAATCAGAGGGCACTTCTGTCAGCTTGCACTGGGGTGCTGAGGTGTTTGCTGCTTCTCTGGGTGGGGTGCAGCGTTGGATCTCAGGGCTGTTAGCCTCTGGCATGCGGGAGTGTTGGTGAGAGGTGCAACAGGAGCTCAGCTTCTGTGCTGGGGGAAGGAACTGTGCTCCTGGTTGTGCCAGGGCAGTGAATCTGCCTGAGGGCTGGCAGAGAATGGCTGGGTGCTGGGGAGTGTGGGTGTAGGAGAGGTGGGATGGGGGCACAGGAAATGTTGGCAGCCCTGGATGGATGGACACCCTGCTTGGAGGCAGCCCTGGATGGACAGACACCCTGCTTGGAGGCAGCCATGGACAGAAATGCATGCATCATGCTTGGTGAACAGAAAGGCACTGTGCGTGGAGGACAGACTCACTGCCTGAGGACACTCACGTTTTCAGAGTTAATTGCATCAGTTTGGGAAAACACAACTGAAGAGCACTCCACATGCTGAAAACATTCCCTTTTATTGCACCCTGTACTACCTGCTAACGTTCCAAAGAGGTGATTTTGCTTCAGGGATTAGCTAACAGAGATCCCAGGTAGTTCTGCTGATGCGCCAACTAAACGCTGCTAACAAATCCCTCCTTCCCTGCTCTGGGAGCAAGAGGCTTCTCAAGGACAGGTGCTCCCACATACTGCACAGACTCCTCATTTTAGGGTGAAGCTGAGGCCTTGTGCCCTTTTTCTGTGGCTGAGAGCGAAGCTTGCCCCTCAACACCTTATCCCATTGCCTCCCCACTCTTTTGTTGCCATCCACGTGGTGATTAACCCCTCCCTGCACCACTGCTCTTGGTGATCCTTCACGCTGCTGCCATGGGAACAGCATGGCCTGTGATGATGGCTGTCGTGGTGTAAAACTTTAACACTCGATTTCTTTAGGTGTGCCCCTGGGCAGAGATGGGGCTGTGAGCTCAGTGGCTCCAGGGTGGATTCTGGGGCAGAAGCAGGGACCTGGGTTCTTTGATTGGAACAGAAAGCTGGAGAATGCTGAGAATTGTTTCTTTTCCACTGGGTCTAATTCCTAAAGGAAAAGTTCATAGGCTCTCTAAAATGTGCTGGCATTGCTAACACACGGGGGACGTTCAGGTTGGATATTTGGAACAATTTCTTCTCTGAAAGAGTGCTGATGCATTGGTACAGGCTGCCTGGGGATGTGGTGGAGTCGTCGTCCTTGAAGACCAGTGGAGATGTGGCACTGAGGGACATGATCAATGGGCATGGTAGGGGTGGGCTGGGTTGAACTTGGGGGTCTCAGAGGTCTTTTCCCACCTTCATGATTCCATCATACTGTGAGTGAGCACCTCCCAGACCTGCTCCTCTTTGGCTGACATGGGGGAACTTCCTTCATCTGTGTCAAGTCTTTATTTTATGGGATTCTTGTGCACCTGGCCTGGTGAATTCTCAGCGGTTTTTCATATTTCAGGACAGGAAAAGTGGTTCGTGCCCCCGACCACACGCAGCAGCATCCAAACAGAAAGCAACAGTACAAAGCCGCAGAGCCACAGCATCGTGGAAGCAGTAAGAGCAGGGCTGGGGAGGCAGGGATGTGAGCAGGGGACAGGTCCATGCCTACAGCTGCACTGACCTCATTTTCTGCACGGATTGGCTTGGTTTCAAGCTTCTGTTCAAATAAAAGGTTTGATTCCCCCCCCCCCCCCCCCCTTCCCCCCTGGATGTACTTTAGCTGTTCCTTCAGGAGGTTTATTTGGGGAATGGAGCTGGCTGTTAACTGCCTGCTTTTCTGCAGTCGGACGTTACCCAGTGGTGTAATATTAATGGAAGCAGGGACACGTGGGAACGAAAAGCGCAGTGCTACAAAAGAGCTGGCAGTAATTGAGCACCATATTTGTTTCAGTTAATGCAGAGACTGCTCCTAATTTGTCCTAGTTTTTAATCCCTAGCTGGATGTATTAGAGGTTAATAAACCAAGACTGTGCTGACGCTTCAGACCTATAAGGTTTTATGGAACTATTTGAGTTCAGCTGTGCCAGCAGCAGTGTTGTGTCCCGTGCTGAGCTGTAGCTGTGGTTTGGCTTGGAGATTTCATCTTTGGCATCACCATCCTGCTGAAATGAGAAGTTACCGGGCAAGTTCTGGCTTCATTGTTCTGCCTACACTCTTACCATACCTGGTGAGCAAGGATCTGGAGGCTACAATGGGATTTTGCATTTTGAGGCTGCCATTTAGGGGCTGCATTTCCTCCTGCTGAGTGCCCAGGTCGGGGATTTGGGTTTTGCATTTTATTTCCCTAAGAAAAGAAAGTAATTGTCAACCAGGTAGGCTTTGAGATGGCCCAGTGCTAAGGCTTGCAAATGGGCAGCCTGGAGCTAGGGGTGCTGAGAGCACAGGGGGGAGGCTTTTTGCTCTTCCAGGACGCTTAGCCCTGCAGATGCTTAGATAAAAAGAGCTTTAGACTGCCTATTTTCTGTCTTAAAAAATAAGAGAGGAAAAAAGAAAAAAAGAGAAAAAAAAAAAAGGAAAAAAAGGGGCATGTGGGAGGTGAGGAAAAGTTTTGTCTTAACCCAGTGTTTGTCATGCAGAGTTCGTAACCCTGAGGGCATTTTATTTGTTTGCTTTTGTAGCATAGGAGGTCCTGCTGGGGGTTGCACCATAAGGAGAGCAGTTTCATTCATAAAAGCCGATTCAGGCACCTTGGAGATGCTGAACCTCAGAAGAAAAACAAACCTTTATTTCTTCTTACTGTACCCAGGACAAACCAGAAATGTTGGACTGAGGTCTTTGCCAACCTTAATGATTGCAGGAGTGGGTTCTCAGTGGGACTTGGTGATCTTTGTGGTCTTTTCCAACTTGCATGATTATATGATACCGTGATAAACCCTTGCATATACCTTTATTTTCTATTCTCATACCCAGGACAAAGTGCAGACCCTTGTGCATGATGTGGGGGTTTGGGTTTTGCTTGCATTGTGCGTTTGAGGTACCTGCAAACCCATCACTTAGTGGTGGTCAATCAGGTGTAGCACAGTTGCTCTTTGAAACTGCACTTTGGTTCCTGAGCAAGGAGCGACACACTGCCTAATTTTGGAAATCTATTTATGTGTTTGATCCGGGCCAAAGGAAGAGGGAGGACATGGAAACGTGAGTGGCAGCCTGCAGTGAGGGAGTGATGCCTGAAATACTGAAATACTGCCCAGTGTTTGCACAAAGCCCACCGCCGGTAACGTAATGCCTGCCCCACTCCTACGTGCTCTGTTCCCTACTGAAACAAGCAGCTTCATTCACACAGTGCCTCGTTCTTTGTCCTTCCTCTGGCTGGCTGTTGTCATCAGGTGGGCTTCTCTGAGCCAAAGGCAGCAGCCTGGAGTGCTGCTCCATCCCAGTGCGTCCCAGCACTGCGCTCCCACCCTGCTGTCCCAAAGCAGGAGTTGATGGGAAGGGAAGGGAAGGGAAGGGAAGGGAAGGGAAGGGAAGGGAAGGGAAGAGGCTGGACAGAGAGCTTCCTTCTCTCTGCAACACTGCTGCTTCTTCTGCAGTACCATCACAAGGCAGAGGAAGAAATTTCTGCTTGAACTAAAAGCTCTGTGTTCTTGCCAGCGTCTTAATGCTGCTTTTGTGCAGCTCTTTTCAGCAAGAGGAGCAAAAATGGGTTGTTAATTCCTTTACCTTTGTCATAGAATTGTAGAATGGCTTGGGTTGGAAGGGATCTCTGAGGTGATTGAGTCCCAAACCCCTTGCCATAGGCAGTGTTGCCAGTCACTAGATCACACACCTAGGTTAGGCTGCCAGGGCCCTGTCCAGCCTGGCCTTCAGCACCTCCAGAGATGGGGCATCCACATCTTTTCTGGGACAGCAAATACTAAGCTCTGTTACCCATCTTCCAGCAAATACCTACTTAACATCTGTGGTTTTGAGTGTAAACAGTCATTTCTTGTTGCTATCCTGAGCTGTGTCACAGTGCGTTTGGTTACTGATGCAGTGGAAATTTTCATGTTGGATCCTGGTTGTGCTTGACCTCAGTGCTGTTCTCACCCCTTCAGCACTCACATGTAACTCAGAATGTATGAACATCAGGAACAACGGTGTCCCAAAAGTCTTGATTGTAGAATCATAGAATGGCTTAGGTTGAAAGGGAACTTGGAAGGGGTTGGAAGGGTTTGGAAATTCCCACTTCGGCTTCTCTTTTCCCATGATCCTAAAAACGAAGCCTTTGGGGCACTAATTCACATCATTGTGCTGTTCTAAAAGGACTTCTGCCTTCTGCATTGCTCTGTGTTGAGTTCACAGTGTTCCCAACCCCACTAAATCATGATGTGCCCTTCGTGTTTCTCACAGCTCCTTTAAACTCACGGTTCGTGTTTCCTCAATAAAAAGCCCAGTTGCTGCCGCTGTAAGAATAAATTATTACCTATTACTAAGCTTTATCAGTTGTACGTGAGCTTGGTAGTGTATTGCTGCTGGTGATAGGTCTTTGAGGAGGTTGCTCTTAATTCCTTGTTGATGATTGCTGAAATGGGGACATACCTGGTTGCTGCCGTGCCGTCGTGGCGTAGGGTCCCTGCAGGGCTGCACTAACCCAGAGCTCTGCTTTCTTTTCCAGAAATTGGTTCTTGGAGTAACTGATGCCTGAGGGCCAATCTGTGAGCCTTTCTGTGCAATAACTTTGACCGTGTCAGCACAGCAGTACTGAATTATGAGTTAGAAGCTCATTAAATTCAGCAAAGGTCCCGTTGAAAACTTCCTCTGTATTTGTAGTTTATCATGGGAAAAGGCTGCCTGTGTGCAGATAGAGAGGTTACAGTGTGTTTTTGAGGAGGAAATACCAAAGTCAGATGAGTTTTTATGATTAAGCCATGTTGGTAACCACTGAGCAATGGGCAGGAAACTTTTGTATTGTTCCATGTAGTTTCCTAAAGGAAAAATTTCACTGATGCTCTCCAAGGCAGTGCCCAGCACCAACTTGTTGGGGAGAGGCTGAATGCCAAGGAGCTGTATTTGGGAATTCTGAGCAGTGTGGTACATGCTAGCTGGGGCTGGTGGGCAGAGCAATACAGCAATAAGGTGTTCATTGGGCTGCTTGTAAAAGTGTTGGTGAACTCAGACAATGTAACAAACTATTTTCCATCTCCTAAGGAAAACACTAAACTATGCCTTGTTTTCCAAGCTGGTATCTGCATTATGTTTGCGACATCACCTCTGTTGAAACAGTTCTTGGCTGCCATGCCAGCCATCAGCATCATGCTTGCCGTTTGCTCTTGGAGGGTTTGCAGAAGTGCCAGCACCCAGGGTTCTGAGCTTCCCACCAGTGCTGTGTCCCTGTGCCACCCTGGTGGGTGACACCAGGACGGGTGACACCGGTGGTGCGGGGCTACCTGTGCAGCCCATTTTGCTTGTGGGTGTGTTCTTGTTTCTGCCTGATGTTTACACCTTCTTTGTTTTTTCTTTTGCATGTTTTCTCGACTGGATTGCAATAGAGAAGAAGAAAATGAGGTGAGTGAAATTTACTCCTTTTCCTGTTTTGCTCCTGAGATGCTCGAGAAGTTTTCTTGAGCAGCAGCACAAAGCATCTTCACATACAATTCCAGTGTTTTCCTGGGGGTGTCCCTGGGGCAGTAATGAAGTCTGGAGGGAAAGGAGCATGCCTGGCACTGCTGATGCCACCTGCACACAGCTGATCAGGCGTAGGGATATTCTGCTTCCTGCACTGTGATAAAGTGAATATTTAAGGATTTCATCTGGGAAAAAAATGAGTTTCCTCGTGTGTGGCCCAGTTAATGTTAGGGGAAAGGAGAAAACCTCCAGAGATAGGAACACTTGATAATACCCTAGTGAGTGACTGGCAGAATGGTGCTTCTGATAGTTTTTGATGTGTTAGGACCATTTCTGCTCTGATTGAACTTACTGTGTGTGGTGCCACGGTGATAAAAAAGCTGCAGGAGTGCTCATTCATCTCTGCTGAAGGCTCAGAGTGAGCATCTGTTGCCTACCCTGGGCTGCACAACACTCACAGCAGCATTCTGTGGAGCGTTTGCTGCCTGTAAAACATTAAAGCAAGGAGAACTTTTCTACTACTTTGCCAGTAATTGCTCTCTGTTACATTTCAGAAGCTACCTGTGGGATATTTTTTAAATTTATGGAAGTTGTGGTTTTTCAACTTGGTATTATTTAAGAAGAAATCCCTGGAAGGCTGAGCATGAGATTGAAACATTTGTTCTGAAAGGCATCGTCCCTGCTGAATAGATATGAAAAGCAGAGGAATGGAAGTTTAGCAGCTCTTTCATTCCCTCCAGCCTTTGTTTTGTGTACAGGTGGATGTATCCAAACCCCATTATTCATCTGTAAGCTCAGATTTCAGCTCTGCTGCTCTGAAAGTTAGGAAATTTTTAATCAAAACACTGACGTAGTTTCATAACTGTGGGTGATTTTGCATGCAAAATAATTTCACAGAAGTTTTAGTAAGAAAACTCTTGAGTGCTGATGTACTGGTTGGGGTAGAAAGGTTTGAATTCTCTGGTTGTGTAGGGGTAATAAGCAACCCAACACACTCACAAAATGACATTGCCTCATTATTTGGGAACCTGTGCCCAGCATCTTGTAGGAGGCTGGCCTCTAGCATTGAACATCTCAAAGCTCCTGTCATGTGGACTGAAATGATTGTTTTTGTCCTTTGTGTTCCAGTGAATTTGTTCCTATACATTTATGTGTTATGCCGTTTTAAGGTAAAAAAAAAAAGGATCACTTCTGAAAACAGAGAGTATTTTCAGCAGCTTTTCTAGTGAGTATGGGACAGCCTTGGAGAAGAGATGGTCAGATGTGTAGCCCTGTCCTGTCCTCAGGGTCACTATTTGGATGCTCTTTCAGCAATAGCAGTCACTTAAAAGCCCCCATAAAGTGGCACCCATTTTAAAGGAGTCAGAGTTTTGGAAAAAAATGTGGAAATAGCATGGGGTGGGGTTTCTGTTCTGCTGACATCTTACTTAATAATTTACCATGGTACCTTTAGCTTTAGCAACTCTGCATTGTTTTACAAGAGTTAAATGATAACAAAGTCCATAATACTTCAGAGTGGGTGCAGGAAACCACTGCTGCAGCCAAAGATGTGTTCATGCAATAGTTATGGAGTAGGACTTACTGTATACACTCTTCAGACTGCTAGAATAGTCCTCATTGAGTTATGCTTCTTGCACAAAGTGTAATTACAGTAATGCAATCTGGATTTATGGGGATAAGGAGTATTGACAGAAACACCCTTTCAACACAATGGGACAACATTCATCATTAAGGATTGTGCTATCGTTACGCTGCGGTAGATAGTGATAGAGTCTCTGCAGAGACAAGCCCAGAGCTTAAAAACAATTGGGCACGTGCCAAGGCAAATAAACACACTGTGCTTTTTGCTCTGAAAGCTACTAATCTCGGGCTTTGATAAATGCATTCTGAAAGGGAAGAAGTTCCCACGTTGAGAAGAGCTTTGTTGCTCTAGGTTTGCGCCATGCCCAAAGTGACATCTCAGATGCGAGTGTCCTAGAGGAGGTGACTTTCAGCTCAGTTGTGTCCCAGACTGCCAGGCTTGCTGGGAAGGACTCCTCAGCAGGAGAGCAGATCCCTTAGGTGAGATGCATATCTAAGGTGTTAGGGTCCATCAGCTCAAAGGTGACGGTCACCATGTGTGGCTGAGTGCTGATGGAAGTTCTGCTGGCAGTGATGTGAACTTGTTAGTGTGTGATGTGATATCCTTGTTAGCCCGTACGGGACTTAGGGCTGCAGCAGTAGGTCTCAGTGACTTGATTTGGTCTGGCACCAGGTATACCCAAGCACAGTATCCTAGAGTATGAGAACACACCTGTAGCTTAAAAATGCAGGATATTTTATAGCCAGAGACCACAGAAACAGAACAAAGTACTGGTCTCTCTTCAATTAATTTTGTTGAACTCTATCACTCTTTTATTTTATTTTATTTTTTTTTTCATTCTAATTCAAGAAAAAAAAAACTTTGATTCTTTGAGTTTGGCTATTAATAAGTCAGTTAAAAAGCCTCAGTCTGAATCCCAAAGGAGGTCTCCCAAAGGGAGACTCGAAAGGAGCGGATAATTGATTTTGATTAAAAGAGGGGCATGCAGTATGGCTGTGCTATCCCAGACTTCAGACCAGGATATCAATTTCTATTTTATCATCATAAAAAATTCACCAAGTGAAAGAAAACTGTTCAGTACTTGCGTAGAACAGAATTTAAAAATAAACATTTCCACTAATGGCATTTTTTTTTTTAATTTCTTTTTCCAGAGCAAGACTGAAACCGTGCAGAAAGCTGGCTTTATCAAAGGCCCAGTGTTCAAAGGTGTTGCTTCTAGTCGTTTTTTGCCCAAAGGCACCAAAACGAAGGTTAACCTTGAGGAGCAAGGAAGACAAAAGGTGTCTTTCAGCTTTAGCTTAACCAAGAAAACCTTACCGAACAGATTTCTGGCCGGTCTGGGAAACGAAAAACAAAATGAAACTCAGAACTCCCCAGCAGTATCCCTGCAGACTGATTTTAACCCCAAAATTAAAATGGACCTTGGGGATGCTGCTGGTTCAGCGGAGGAGTCTTCACCTCCAAAACCGAAGGTAGAACTGGGGAAAATCCATTTTAAAAAACATTTACTTAGCGTCACAACCAAACCCCCCCCACCAGCTACAGCAGCAACTTTACTGCCGCCGCCACCGGCTCTGGCACCGGTAACAGAACCAGTGGCAGTGGCCGCGGACTTTCCATCGGCACCACCACCTCCACCAACAGCATCACCAGCAGCACCAATGCCTGTCCCTGCTGCAGCAGCCTTGCCACAGCTGCCCGTCACGCTCATGTCAACGCTGTTGCTGTCACCGCCTGCAGAAGCAGAAGTCCCGGCTTCGAAGGAGCTGTGTCACGTAGTCACTAAGGAGGCTTCTGAGCTGGACCTTAAGCAGGATGTAGTATCGCACGGTTTGGAAGAACATATAACTCAACATGTGGCTGAGCAGGTGGAAGTAACTCCACAGAAGGAAGATTCCCATATTGGGAAAGATGATGAGGTTTCAGACAGCTCCAAGGGTGCTTCTTTGTGCTCTAGAAAACAGGGTTCTAAAAGGAAGTTCTCCCAGTCCGATGGCACGTTGCTGGGCTCTGAGTCTGATGAAGATTCCGTGAGGACTTCTTCCAGCCAGCGCTCGCATGAGCAGAAGATATCCAGTGCAGAAAAGGAGAGGGATCCCAGGAAAAGCTCTTCCTCTCTCAGAGGAGAAGAACTGAAGTCCTCCTCACGCTCCAGATCGGACAGAGATGAAAAGTATTCTAGCTATTCAAAATCAGAACGAGATTCGCGGTATGCATCCTCCCGATCCAGGTCAGACAGAGAAAGAAGGCGAAGCCGGTCCCATTCTCGGTCCCGGTCGGATCGGAGCTCCCGAACCAGCTCTTCCTACTCGAGGTCGGAGCGCTCGCATTACTATGAATCAGACCGCAGGTATCACCGGAGCTCCCCGTACAGAGAGAGGACAAGATACTCCCGCTCGTACGCAGACTCCAGGGGGAGGGAGAGTTCTGATTCGGAAGATGAGTACAGGAGGACGCATTCCAGATCCAGTGACTCGAGGCGGACATCGTCCCACTCCTCCTCGTACAGAGAGTCAAGGACTTCTTACTCTAAGTCAGACAGGGACAGCAAAGTAGAGTCATCTCATGCTGACACGGAGAGGAGAGGAAAATCTTCCTCAAAAGCGGATAGAGATTCAAAACGGACTTCAGAAAATGAAGTAACTAAAAGGTGCTCTCCCCTTAACGAGCTCGGGTATCGAAAGGGGACTTCCCATTCTAAGCCTGACAGTAATGTGAATTCTTCCCGTTATAAGTCCACCCCTTCAAAGACCCCTGCACCAAAGCCTGATAAATTTAAAAGTTCTTTCTGTTGTACAGAATCAGTTGAAGAAATAAAACAGCAGTCTAATTCTCTAGATTTAGAGACCTCTTGTTTAAAGAGCAATGAGATCAGAGTGTCCATTGCAAAGAGATTTGAAAGGGAAAAGACACTTTCTCCATTAAATCAGTTAAATGATTCCCCCACTTTTAAAAAGACAGATGAATCAAAAGCTGCTTTTCCTCACTCAGGGTCTGAGGAACTTGCAGGCAATGAATGCCATGACAGTGTTAAGGAACAAGAGACTTTAGTAAGGGTAAAGCACGAGCAGTTGAGAACATGTTTCCCTATAGAAATGAATATAAATGGGTCCCCAGAGGGTAGCTCTGATGATCTGGCAGCTCCCAGTGCCTCCAAAGCAGAGGATGTCGCAGTGTCTTCTGATGATAGTTTGTGTAGGTTGGAAGCATCACACAATGGAAGGACGAGTAACTCGTATCCGCTGCCGTCGAATGGATTTGAGAGCACGTACGCCTCTAAAGAGCTCGAGCCCAGCGATTCTCACATACAGTCCAGCGAGTGTAGCAGCCTATTCAAGGAGGAAGAGGCTGTGGTCCTGGAGCAGCAGAGTGAAGCTATGCCTTCGCCAGTTGTGAATGTAGATCATTCCAAAATTTCAGTGAAGAAGCTGGATGATCAGGCAGCGCCCTGTGACAAAACCAAAGAACCAGTTTTTTGCTACGTTTCAGATGATGCCGCTCCTTCTTTGTATCATGCAGAAGTTGAAATCGAAGTTGAACCAGCAGATGTAAAAGTGACTTCCGAGGCGTTTCTGGACTTGCACGTTGAACCGCAGACGGTGACGTGCGACTATGAAAGCACAGAGGATCCGAATTCAAAGTCTGCATGTGAAGAGGAGCAGTATCACATTAACCCACCCCATCAAGCTGGCCTAGCTGTGGATAGTTCAAGCAGGGATTCTGCCCTGGACTGCTGTTCACCCGGAATCAGGCAGGACTGTCCTGTGGTTACTCAGCATCTGGAGGAAAACATCCCCTCCGAGGGGGACAGGGCCCCGCCGAGCTGCTCGGGCACTGAGGAGGTGCTCGAGTTGGATGTTCGGCACGTTGACCTGAACTCAACACATGGCAAGCTGTCACTCAAGGATGAGCATTCCTATTATTCCCAAGTGCCGCTGGAACACTGCAGCAGAGAGGAGGCAGTGGAAGAAATGGCCGTTACTACGGAGAGAGTTGGTCCTGATGATCTGAAAGAGCAAGGCCAGGGAACGTCTGCCGAGGATGATGGAGAGAATGAGCCCTTGGTGGCTTCGGCTTTTCCAGATGCCTCGTTTCCATCTTGTGATGTTGTGGTGGCTGCAGAAGAACCAGAAGCCGTAACGCAAGCCCCAACGTGTGACAGCAGTGGTGGTACCTCTGAATTCGCTCCCGCTCCCCATGATGACTATTCTGACATGGCTGAAAGCGACAGCGAGCCGGGCAGCGACGACAGTGAGACAGAGGATTCTGATTCAGATGATGGCGTGCCGCGGAAGCGTCTGCAGTCCGTTGTGGTTGTCCCAAAGAACTCAAGCATTGCGATGGAGGACAGCAGCCCCTGCTCGTCGCGGAGCAGCCAGGGCACGCGGCACTACTCTGACCATTGGGACGATGAGAGGCCAGAACCAAGCAGGCCTTACTATGAGGAGAGGCCAGAGGCTACGGCAAGTAACAATGGGCCTCAGGCTGAGAGCAGGTGCTCTCCGAGAGGGATGGACAAGAGTCCGGCCTCATCTACTGAGCTCAGCAGGAAGGATGGTGAAGAGCTGCGGGCAGACATCTGCCAGCCGCAGAGTGATGGCGTGGACAGCACGAGCCAGGCAGACCTGGCGGTGGATTCTCAAGTCAAACCCAGCCCAGACGAGAGAATGCTTAATGAGCTGATGTCCATCGGTAGGCCGCTTGGCCGGCAGGAGGAGCAGCCATTTTGTGTGCCTGAGAGCTTTGAGGGCACCGATGAGTCTTGCCATCAGATGAGCTTTTCTAAGCCAGACAGCTGGCAGGGGAGCGGGGGTCTCCATCAGTCTGGCCTTGGAGACTGCTCCAGGGAGGATGGCTTTCATCCAGGGGAGGGTATGGGTGGTGTGAGCTGGGAGTTGCAGGCAGAGAAGCCCAGCAGCACCTATCAGCAGCCAGATAGCAGCTTTGGGGTCTATTCGGGCTATGTGTACCAGCCAGGCACGGGAGCCTACAGCAGTTCTCAGAACTGCTGGCAGGGCAATGGCTACTGGGATGTGAGGTCTGCTGGCCGGCCTGCTGGAGGCAGCTATGAACGAGTTCAAGGACAAGTGCCGGATTCTCTAACGGAGGATCACGAGGAGTACGAGGATGACCACTGGGATGATGAGTGCAAGGCTGGCTTCCCCAGCCCCTCCAGTAAGTTCCACACTCTCGAGCAGAAAGAGACAGGCTCCGTGCAAGCCCATGAGATCAGCAGCAACTCGAGCAAGGAGCCGGTGTCTGGTGCTGAGAAAAAGGAGGAGGTGAAGGCTTTGGAGAAGAACGACGTGAAGGAGCGAGGCCCTCCCAAAAAACGACGGCAGGAGCTGGAGAGCGACTCGGAGAGTGATGCGGATTCGAGGGAGAGAAAAAAGGTGAAGGTGGAGGGTGAGCAGGAGGTGGCTCCGCAGGACTCCTCCATGGTCGGCCGCCCGTGCATCATGGACGACTTCCGCGACCCGCAGCGCTGGAAGGAGTTTGCCAAGCAGGGAAAAATGCCCTGTTACTTCGACCTCATTGAGGAAAATGTGTACTTGACAGAAAGGTAACTTGAGGTTTTTTTTTTTTTTTTTTTTTTTAATTTTTGCTAAATTCTGTGATAGCTTTCTTAAGGCCATACTAACAACTGGTACAACAGGGAAGAGGCATGTCACGTTTCCTGCATCTCAGCACTGCTCTTAGAGGACAAGATGCTGTACCAGAGCTGTAACCACGCTGGATCTCCTCCCAGCGATGGGCCCAGATTGATGCTGGGGGTGGGAGAATACAGGGGAAGAATCACTTATAAACTGTATACCTTATTCCATGTGGCATCCCCTGTAGCTCATGTGATGAGGGTTGCAGGAGGGATTTGCTCACCTGAGATTCCTACCAGCAGCACTGAGCAAACACTTTGTTTTTGTACCCATGGTAGTTTGCAGAAGTGATTTTCTTCCAATTTTTTCTTCCTTTTTTCTTTCTTTTTGCTGCTCTCTTTGTTGTTTACCATTCATGTGAACATGGTGAGACCACGTTAGAGCCCAGAGGAGTGTATAGAAGCATCAGCTCTGGGCTTGTCCGCATCTGTTCAGCGTCCCCAAAGGGAAGTCAGGATGTGGGGAAAGTTTTGAGCATGTGTTGTGCCTTTCCAAAAGCTTTGGATAATTGCATGTAATTATTTGTCACCTCAGACAACTTAGTTCAGGTCTAACAGCTGTGATTTAAATTAGCAGAGGGTAATGATTGTAGATTATCCTTTAGTGGAAATATTGACCAGGATGGGGACCTTTGAAAGAAAAGCCTTATTTCAGAACTTTGGGGTTATTCGATAGGAGCATTGCCTCAGAGCTCAACAACCTCTGTCTGTGCCAAAAAATACCCCCTCTGGATTTAACATGTAGGTAAGAGTCCTTAACAAGTCTGTAACCAGTCTTATTCTTTGTGCAGCCCTTCTGATAATTCATGCCCATTTAAAATGTTTGCATTTTTAAAATCATCTTACTTGACAGTAAAAACAGGTTTAATTAGCTAAACCATTCAGTTTGCTGTATTAAAATTCATCTGTTTTAAAATGCTGTGTGTGCTCTCTAGTGGTTTATATGTTAAAATTATAGAATATAGATTTTCTCCTGGCTTTGTATCAGTGAAACCAAAGAGAGCATTGTAGAAGGCTGGAAGGGAGCTCTTGGAGATTGTCTTCATGGCATTATTTATGCTAATAGAATATAGCATTTCAAGAGAGGTTAATCAAAGCCTCCTATCTTTTTAATATAAACCTTATAATTTGTCCCATATGGTGAGAAATCTAGCTGTAAAAATCAAGAGTGGCTTCCCCGGAGTTTGGCTTTTTTTTACTTGTAAGACAAAATAAAGGGTTTTTAGTCCAGCCTCTGTGTGTGGGTGTGTGTGTATACACATCTACGTTGATAGTAAAACTGAATTGTGTACATTAAGGATAAGTAAAAGCTAAATATCCTGGGATGTCTTTCTGAGAAACAACCTTACATGATCAGAAAGCCGTCACCTCCTGCTTCAAACAGTGGCCATAGTTACCCAGAGGTTCTTTGTGGTTGTCCAAAGGTAGTCCATGTGTTCAGTTTCTAAAGGATAAATTAATTTCCTCCAGTAACAATTGATAAAAGATTAATTTCTGTACCTGAATCTCTGTGTCAATGACCTGTCTTCAACAGGAAGAAGAGCAAATCCCACCGGGATATTAAGCGAATGCTGTGTGAATGCCCTCCTCTCTCCAAGGAAGAACGAGCTCAGGGGGAGGTTGCTTGTGGAGAAGACTGCCTGAACCGCCTGCTCATGATTGAGTGGTGAGTTGGCCACAGTTGGCCCTTGTTGTCCACAAGATGACTTGGGAGCACCTGGAGGAATTCACACCTTTCTGGTTGCTGGCCACAGGCTGTCGTCACGTTCCTGTTTTCACTGACTAGTGTGGATTCAGCTTCAGAGCCTACAGAGAGCATTTAAATCTGACCTTAGGTCTTCCTAACCCAGTATTTTTCTTAGTGCTCTCCTGTAAAACTCACTCCAGGCCAAGGCCTGGAGTTCTCTGCTCCTCTCTTCCTTCAACTTTGTTGTAAACATGGCTGATGGGAGTGTCAGAAATGCAAATACTGCCCTCTGTGAGTTGCAGATTTTCTTTCGTTTTTCCTTGTGTGTCTGTGCTCTCCCCAGGGCCACGCAGGCCACTGCTATCATCTTATTTCCTCTCCTGGTTGGGATTGGAAGGCCAAGGGAGCTATTGCCCACATGAGCAGGAGGCAGGGACTGGGTGCCTGGGGCTGAGGTTGGTAGGCACAACGTGCAGGTCATAAAGCTGGGTGGAAGAGTAGAAGTTACCTGCCAGAAGCCCTGCCCTTAGTTGTTAATTTAGCCCATGTAGAATGGAATGGGAGATCTTGAGGTGAGAACTCATGGAAATATGCAGAGAATTGGCCAGTTCAGCCCACTTTGATTATACAACGTACAAGTGCAGTAGCATTTGCATTGGAAATGTTTTTATCTTCTTTCCAGAAATAGTCTGCATTTACATGTTGACAGTCAGATGGTTATACTTTTTATAGCAAAACACATTTGAAAGTTTTGCACTGAGTTCATTATGGTTACGTGGCATCTCCTTCCCATCTGAGCTGTTTCTGTTGCCAGTGTTGTCGTGATGAGAATTGAGTTGTTCCATGTCCTTGCAGTTCTTCCAGGTGCCCAAATGGTGACTTCTGTTCCAACCGACGCTTCCAGAAGAAGCAGCATGCAGATGTCGAAGTAATCCTCACTGAGAAGAAAGGTTGGGGACTCAGAGCTGCCAAAGATCTCCCATCGTAAGCATTTGCTCTTTGGATGATGTAGTTGTGCCATTTCACTCCCTCGTGCATGGAAAATAAGTCGCTGACGTTATCTTAGTTTCACTGATGTTAGTAGATGTGCTGAATTCCTTCCAGTTTTATGTGCTCTGTCAAGGGTTCCACTTAGTTACCTGCATGTGTGTGTCCTAACTGAGCATTGGATCACTCACTTTGGTTTTACCCTCTTCCACCAAAGGTTAGTAGAGTTCTCAGTAGGGTTTTTGGCAGGCTTGCCTCTACCTTCCTCCCGTGTTTAGTGTGTTCCCTTCTCCCTGTCACTTGGCTTAAAAGGAGCATGCTCTCTTTGCATCCATTTTCTTCACCACCTCTAAGCTTACCCTCTTCTTCTTTCCCTGTTGGACTACATGGAGAACCCATGGGGCCCTTTCCTCCCTTGTTAGTCTGTCCTTAGCTAACTGCTGTACTTCTGAGTGCTTGTTTTACACTGGTGGTGCTTACAATTCCAACTCTGGTTTTAACTTGTCTACATTTAGCTAAACCCAGATGTTAACTCGCACACCATGGCTGGGTTCATGCTGTTATGTAGTGTCTGACACCAAAAAAAACACTACCAGGGCCTGTATACCAAAGTTGCATTGTGGATGAACCCATCTGCCTCCTCCTAGGCTGGCAGCAGAATGGATGCCAGTATTTTTGGAATTCCAGTTCTGTTCTGAACCTGGCACACTCCAAAGCTAAGAGGGAGGAAGCATAGTGCCAGGTCCATTTTACTGTGCAGGTGTGGTGCAGGGAGCAGGCATGGGACAGAGGTAGAACGGACCAAGGAGGTGCTGTGGGCCTTCTGCCATGTTGCCTTCTTATCATCACAGCAGTAAAAAGAGCTTTGAGTAAGGCCTTGAGAGGCAGAATAGCAGTGTGTATGTCTGAGCCTGGATACACTCCTGAATTGTCACATGGCACGCAGAAATCAGATGTGAAGCTCAGCAGATGAGTAGCAAAAGGCTTTGGAGGACAACTCACCTTGCTGTGAGAAACAGTGCTGTGCACTGGGAGTTTCACCAGGCTCTGATTTGCATTTCAGAAAGCTGTGGGATGGACATGGTGAGCCTGTTCAGTCTCGAGTGCATGAGGGACTGTGATCTTGAAGGCAAGAATTTAATTGTGCAAAGGTTTTCTGTGACTCAGTTTATTTTAGTGAGTTTCCGTGGAGACTGATTTTTTTGCTTCTGAGGAGGACAGGTGTCTGTTAAGGAATCCAGGAATGGGTTCTGGCACTCTTGGAAAACTATAGATCTTAGAACAGTCTTTTTTTACTGCTGTATTAAATATGTGAGACTAATTAAGAGAATCGTAGAGTTGGAAAAGACCACTGAGATCAGCAAGTCCAACCCCAACCCATCCCACCATGCCTGCTGATCATATCCCCAAGTGCCACATCTCCATGGTTCTTGAACACCTCTAGGGATGGTGACTTCACCATTTCCCTGGGCAAAGACAGTGAGAATCGTAGCACCAGAAGGCAGACTATGGGAGCTCTCAAAGCCAACGAGGGGTGATGCAGCCAGAAGGAGACCATTCCCACCTGGCTGGGGATGGTTCAAAGACATTTCTAGCTCTGCTCTGCTTTCCTCCTGCCCTCAGGTTTCCAGGCTTGGAGTTCTGTGTGCAGGAGTGCTCCATTCAACGGGGAGCTGGGCAGGAACTGCTGCTTTCTGCTGTTTAAGCACAAGGGAAGAGTTGAAGGATTCAGGGTGGCATTAAGGAATGGAAAATGTAGGACAAGTAGCTTTGCAGTGTGTTGTGATAGGCTGGGGTTGGGGTAACTGGTTGTTCTCCTCCATCTCCATTTGTAGTTTCACCTTTTCTAGTATCAAAAAGAATTTTTTATCAATCCCACATTTTGCCCACCGTATCAACAAGGTGCAGGCAGGTTTTCCATTTCATTTTAGGAAAACCATCCACTAGCAGTGTATTTCCTTAATCTTCTTTGTTGTCCTCTGCACATTGCTCCCAAAATTTGGTTCTTTTAGAGAACGATCATTGCTTGCAGGGAAGTGTTCTTGCCTCTGGGCCTTTCACTGATACTCCTGGTGGTGTGATAGTGTCAAAAATGAGTTCATCTGATTGGCCTGAGTGCTGTACCAAAAGGACAAGCTTGTCTCAATAGCAATTAATTTCCACCCTCTGGTGCTAATTGCTCACTAATGAGTGATGCTTTTTCCCCCTATGCTTTCCAGAAACACTTTTGTGTTGGAGTACTGCGGAGAGGTGCTGGACCACAAAGAGTTCAAGGCACGTGTGAAGGAATATGCCCGCAACAAGAACATCCACTACTACTTCATGGCTTTGAAGAATGACGAGGTGAGCAGGGAGCCCACCAAAATGCTGGGCATTGAGAGGGGGCTAGCTGGTGGGCTTAGCTCCAGCTCAGTGTGAGCACCCCGTGTCCTCAGAACAGGTGGTGTGGGAGAAGAGAAGTTGTCCTTCTGTCCCGCAGCTTTGGAAAGGATAGAGTGATGGACTCTGTTGGGAGAAACCACACCTCTGAGAGGTGCTTGGAGCTGAATTTATTTATGTATTTATCACCAAAATAAACCGGTCTAGGAAGCATATCAACAGGAATCTGAGCTTTCTTCCCCAGTTTACAGAAGTATGTTTCGTTGGTCCACCTTGAGCCAGTAGAGTCCTCACATGTACCAGAAGTTCTTAATGTACTTCAGCTAAACAGCAGTTTGGGATCTGTGGAGTGATGGAACTGTGATGCAGAGCTGTGGCACTGCCTACCTTTAGCTCTGGCTCACTGGGAGCAAGGGATATAAATAGAAATGCAATACCCAATTCTGCTTATCACTTCTGTCGAGATTTTTTTTGGGTCTTGGGATTTTTACAGTAAATGAGCTAAAAATACTCCCATGTTCTTTTTTCTTTTTTTTTTTTTCTTTTTCCTTTTTTTGCCCTCTATGTAAGCAGTTCTGGTAGGTGCCATGGGATTGTGATGTGATCACAAGGAAGCACGGAGGCGTCTTGCCCAGTTAAGAAAGGGAGAGCACAGTGATCCATGGGGCAGTCTTCCCATTAAAACACAATCTGTGGGGCTGCACCAGCCCTGATACTCACATTATGTATCAGAGGGTCAGAAACTGATGCTACAAACTCAGAATCCCCACCGAACCAAAGAACTCAGTATCAATCTGTAATGAATACTAAGAACCACATATCACTTTCATCTTTTTGAGGGGCACTTATTATCCCTATAAAATCCATTATCTCCCAGTTAAATAATGCTAATAGTGCAGGAGGAAAGGTGGTGACTTCTGCAGTGATTATGTTCTCCTTCAGCCATTTTCTGTGTTCCAGATATGCTGCTCAATATTTCTGCCTGGTGCCTAGGGAGGGCAGTCTGTTTTATTATATTTGTTATTTCCTTCCCAGATAATAGATGCTACCCAGAAAGGAAACTGTTCTCGTTTTATGAACCACAGCTGTGAACCAAACTGTGAGACACAAAAGGTAAACTGCTGGACCAAAGCTGCTGCTGCTGCTGCCTCTCACTTCGCTGCCCTGTGACTTAGCAAGCTCCAAGTGGAAGGCATTTCTCCTTTAGCTTTCTGTCTCTGTTTTTTTCATGTAGCTTCTTGTTAGTCAAATATAAACAGCCAGCACTGAAATGGGCAAGTGTGGCTGGCTCAGTTAGCAAAACTTAGATGTATCACTGTTGCTTTGAGAAGGATTTGTCTTGCTGACTTCATGCAAAAAAAGAAGACAAGCCTGGCTGTTTTAATAACCATTGTCACTTTTTTTTCCTTGCCTTAGTGGACTGTGAATGGGCAGCTCAGAGTTGGGTTCTTCACCACCAAGCTGGTCCCGTCAGGCTCAGAGCTGACCTTTGATTACCAGTTCCAGAGATACGGGTAGGTTCCATCTCTCTCTCTGCTTCAAGTGTTGCAAGTTACAATTTTTGTGAGCACTGATGCAGTGAAGAAATGATGCTCCAAAGCAGAGCCTCACCAAGCAGAACAGTTAGAAATGAACAGGAATTCAACTGCATGAAATGCCACCTGGATAAAGTTTCTCTATTTCAAACAGAAGAGGTTTGAAATCACTTTATTTGCTTTTCCTTCCACTTCATACCATCTCTCCCCACTGGAAACTTCCCAGATAATTATCTGACTGTTTCTTTCCTCAATAGAACTATTAATTGCCTGAGCTTTAGACTTTGCCATGTTCTTAAATAAAGCCTCTTCATTCTTTCCCACCCACTACTGTTTTACAACTTTGCGAATACTTGCAAGAGCTGTAAAAGCCCAACAGATAGCACATTCCTTCTCTCTGTCTGACTGCACATGTGCAGACTGCAGCGTGGGCTTTGCTCTCGTGCACTTGAGCTCAGTATTTTCTATTGCTGCTCATCCAGGCGTACTGCAAAGTATTTCACTCTCTTTGACATGATTAGCACAAAATAGCATCTAATCGTTTTGAAACGTGCAATTATGGGATTAGCTGTAGATCTATTGTATGATCCCTAGGCATCTTTACCAAATACTGTTTTTTTTTTATGAGCATTTCTTCCTTCTGGATCCTGCTTTCTGCAGCAATGTAAGCAGAAGGATCAGAACTGAATTTTCAGTTGTAGATTGATTCATGCTAAAATGTCAGATACTGCTATGTAGTTTTCTGTTCCAAGTGGTAGTCAGGCATAGACCACAGAATCATTGAGGTTGGAGAAGACCTCTGAGGTCGTCAAGTCCAACCCCAACCCATCCCCACCATGCCCACTCATCCATGCCTGTTAGTGCCACATGTGCTCTTTTCTTGAAAAGATCTCTGAAGAAGAGACAGTATGTGGCCTGATAACTCATTAGAATCTCCAGATGGGATTCATCTGCCTGGATTTGCTTATCAAAAAGTGCATCAGCCGTGCAAGCCATCATGGAGCTGTGTGCTGTGAGTGGTGGGGGCTAGGCCTTGCTAGGGGCTGATGGTCTTATCCTAAGGTAGGTGGCCCAGGTTCCAAGTGGCTGCTTACAGCACTCATCTTCCACCTGGTCTGGTGTTTTGCTGTACTGGCTGACTTGGTATCTCCTGTATGTGAGGTCAGTGAGTCTAGTCTCTGCCTCACTGGAGTTTTTTAGATTTGATTTCACATGTCTCCTTCCTCATCTTCTGCTTCATGTAAGGCACTGCAGCTTCTCTGTTAGTTACTGCTGATAGTGCACAGCCAACTTCCTCCAGTCAGTTCTGTCTCATAGAATGATAGAATCATCAAGGCTGGAAAGGATCAACTCCAATCACCAAGTCCAACCATCAACCCATCCCCACTAATCCACTCAAAAAACGTGTTCTCAAGCAATTTTGGCGTATCATAGAATCATCATAGAATCATTGAGTTGGAAGAGACTTATAAGGCCTATCTGGTCCAACTCCCCTGCAGCAAACAGGGGGCACCCACAGCTCGATGAAGGTACTCAGAGCCCTGTCCAGCCTGACCTTGAATGTCTCCAGGCGTTGGGCATCCACCGCTGTGTAATTTTGGCTGACTGCAAAGTGTGGTGTGAGGTTAGTGGATCCAACTCTCCAGCCTTTTCCTTTCTGGGTTTTACTTCTTGACCTGGAGAGAGCCTGGAACTGTACCAGGCTTTGGCTTTCTGTGGAAACAACGGGGAATCACAGCAGCTGGTTAAGAATTGATGGGTTTATTTGAGTTTTTACTGGGTAGAATGAAAGGCTTCATCATGCAGGAAGACGTGGAGCTGAGAACTGTGCGAAGAGCAGAGAACTGGTGAGGTACCAGTTGGGTCTGGGCAGCCTTGCTTTGCAAGACAGTGCAAAGCATCTGAGAAGATGGGATGTGAATGTTTTCCGTATTTTCTTCTAGCTGCTTAGCAGGAATTTGAAGAACAATGAAAAGGAAAGAGAAAAAGAAGTGCCGGAAGTGTCAAGGCAATGTTGGTTAATGGTCTTTTCTCATTGCAGTATCAGGATTAAGATACAACAATGAGCTGTGAGTGCAATGGATTCGTTATTTAACTGTGTGTTACTTCTGTCCCCAAACAGCAAAGAAGCTCAGAAATGTTTCTGTGGCTCAGCCAACTGCCGGGGCTACCTGGGAGGAGAGAACAGGGTCAGCATCCGGGCTGCAGGGGGAAAGATGAAGAAGGAACGCTCCCGTAAGAAGGATTCGGTGAGTGGGATTCACCCACTTTTTTTCACTTGTTTTTGTTGGTTTTGTCACTGAAATGCAGCACTGTTGAGGACATTACCTGAAATTGGACAGCTAAAATGCTGCCATCCTCAAGCTGGGATGTGAAATCTGAACCTCTAATTGCTTTGGCCTTGAGGCAAGTCAGCGCCAAGGAGCTTGTGTGAACACGCGCTGTGTTCTCTCTGAGTTAGTTCCAGTTGTGTCTGCAACGGGATGTGAATGAAATAAGGAATTGAAATCCAGTCTTTTTAAAGCCTTTTTATAGCTCCTCATGCATATAAACCTCTTCAAGTGGTTATATGAGCCTGTTCTCTGCACTGAATGGCACTGATGGATTTATGGATGCAGGAAGCAGTCAGGACGAGTTCTCAGAAGCACTTTGCACTCAGGAAGAAGTGATGTGCACTCCTTTTAGCTCCTACAAAACAGAATTTTTCTCTGCCTGAGGAAAGAAAGCACTGTTCCTACCAATAGCATTTGTTACCTGTTCCTTTGGGAGGTGCTGCCTTTGAAAATGCCAGCTTCATTTTCGCATGCTGAAATCCTGAGAGTCAGGAAGCCAAGAAATCAGAAGTCATTTGTAAGTGGTTTTAACATGCTTACTAGTGCCACTGAGCAGCGAGCTAAATAGGGAAGGTTGGTGTTTCAGTGTCTGCACGGAGAGCAGTGCAAACACTGGTTGTGGTTTTAATATGAATTGGATGTTTAAAGAATCATTGCAGTTAGACAGTTACGGTCATTTGGTGCACATCTGTTTTCCTCTGTGAAAAGGTAAACTTCCAAGTAGAAGCATTCTGGGCACACGCTTGGAAATTCCCCTGCAGAGCACTCTGCACATGGCATGGATGTATATATACATCTCAAATGTGCTATTCATTAGGAGAAATGCTCGTTAGGGCTGGGGATGCCTTGGTGTTGCGTGCGGGTACGGTTACAGGACAGACTGCCCTCTGTGCCTTCCATTTGGGGTGGTGTAAAGAGAGCTGGTGGGAACACTGCACTTCTGTATGGTATTTCAGGTCTAAACAATGTTGAATGAAACCTGTAATATTCCAGATAAAAGCAACCCAACCAAACTGAATCAAATTAAAGCCAGACTTCTGTCTTACAGTATGTGAGAATGAATTGGCAGGAACTTGTGCTGCCTTTCAGGGCCAAGGGAAGGAGCTCTTAGCATCATGTAGGGTGGCCTGCTCATGGCTTTCTGTCCTCCCTGTAGGTGGATGGGGAGCTGGAGGCTCTGTTGGAGAACGGGGAGGGCCTCTCAGACAAGAACCAAGTTCTCAGCTTGTCCCGGCTGATGGTGCGCATCGAGACCCTGGAGCAGAAGCTCACCTGCCTCAAGCTCATCCAGGTGAGCAGCTTCAGGCTGGGGTGGGAGGGAATTGCTGGGTAAGCAATGTCTTGTAGCCACTATTGGAAAAAGAAGGAGAAAATAGGATGAAAAGGGTCTTTTAGTGGTGCCAACACCCCAAGTGTGAGCCGAGGGGCTCTGCTTCATTCATAGATGGTGTGTAATGGTTGGCCTGGTTTTGTGATTCCTCTGAATCAGTGCAAGTCACCTGCAGCCCACCTGCAGGGCAGCGTGTTACCTCGTGAAGTCTTATTCTCCAGCATGAGCCACTCATTAATAGTTGTAAACTTCTGCTGCATGTGTTATTGCACCCAAGCCCAGCATCCATGTCCTCCTGAGTTGCATCAGACACGTGCCAGTCTTGGCTCTGTGTTTCATTTGCTTTTTCACTGGCAGTGAGACTGACAGGTAGCACCCACCCAGCTCAGCATTAGCCACCTTAGGATGTGGATAACAAATGTAGGTTTTGTTGATGAGTTGCTGACCATTCTGTGTCACTTTGGCCCACGCAGAACACGCACTCACAGTCCTGCCTGAAGTCCTTCCTGGAGTGCCATGGCTTGTCACTGCTGTGGATCTGGATGACAGAACTGGGTGACAGCAGGGGAAGCACCGCCAACAACCTCAAGCTGCAACTAGAGGTCAGTGGTTCCCTTAATTTGTCAGGTTTGAAGCTTTCATAATGATTTTGCTAATTGCTCACAGCATGTCCGTTTAAATATTAGGTTTTTGATAGGCTTATTGCACACCAAGTGTTGGTGCAAACAAACTGCAGGTATCCTCGCAGCCACAGCGTGAAACTTCTGCTTTAAGGGATGTTCTGAATACATGGAAGGAATTTGCCTCTGTGGTTTTTCTTAGATTTCTGAGTTAGTGACATGAGCCAGACTTAAACAGCAGTGGCAGCAATCTTTATTTATTCCATACTGAACTAAAGAGGCTGTTTGAGGTATTGCTTTGACGGACTGAAGTGGAACTTCAATACTTCTGTCTTCTGTATGCACTTCAGCGTTGCACGCAAAAAACATCTGGAAGTTCCTTTCTTAAAGATGCATCTACAGAACTTTGCTATGGATTTTGGAGAGGCATGCCCAGCCTTGAGGCCAAGGACAGAAAACAGAGCTCAGGGTGCCCATACTATTACTAACTCCTGCTTCATGTCCCCGAGGTGGTAGCAATGCCTGGCAACTCTTCTTCCTTAGCTCTGCATGGTTTTTCTCCTTTAGCATTCCGAATGAGCTGTGCCATCCTCCTGATCCCAAGAGGAATGATGTCTGACAACCCCATAACCCACACTGCTGAAGAGATGGCATTGATGGCAAGCCAGCTTTGGCAGCCATATACTTCTCCTGTTCAGAAGTATCCAGCACACTGTTCAGATTAGGATTAGATTGCCCTGTTGCACTGGAGTAGGGGTTCAGGTGCTCAGCATCGTTGTTCTCAAAGCCAGAGCTGCTCCCCACAGGTGTTGAGGGCATCTGAGTCACTGTGTCATTGGTAGCTTTGTCTGGCCAGAAACCAGCACAGTGCCCTGAGAGTATCTTCTGTCCTTTGCTCCTGGGGGACTGATTTTAAGATGGAGCAAGTTGAAAAGCTGGGCAACTTCAAGTGCTGGAAAAGGCATGGCTGTGTCTTGCTTCAGAAGGACTGTTTGTCAGGGATTTGAGCTCTGGTTTTGAGAGAGAGACTGCTAAAGTCACTATAGTATATGTTCAGTTCTGAAGTCTCTGAGATGTTCTCTAGTGCCCATCCAGCCATGTGACAGCACATTTGACCAGCGACTGCTGAGCTGTGCTGGTTGTCCTGGGAATGGCTGTGGCCATCTGTAAGTCCTGAACTTTTTGAACGTGGCATATTGCAACTATGTTTGTGCTCACTGTTTTCTGCTCCTGGTTTGCTTGCTCTCAAACCAAAAAGAGGAGGTTCACCACTGCAGTTCAGCCTGGAAGAGGGACGCTGCTGTCCCCTGCTTGTGACCAGGTTGGGTATTGGGGAGAACAACTTCTCTAAAAGAAGTGGTGATGCAGTGGCACAGGCTGCCGTGGCACTGGTGGGTGAGGTCAGTGGGCATGGTGAGGTGGGTTGGGGTTGGACTTGGTGACCTTAGAGATGTTTTTTGTAATAATGCTGTGATTCTATTTTATGATCCTGTTCACATCGATACATCGGTTATTTCTTGAGAAAGGGGAATTGTTCCAGGTGGGAGAGAGCTATGAATTCTTCAGCTCTTAACAGCTGTGACTCTGTCTTTGCAATTAGATTATGAAGACGCTGGAGCTGCTGCCCATACCCACCAAGAACATGCTGGAGGAGAGCAAGGTGCTTCCCATCATCCAACGCTGGGCTCAGACCAAGAGTGCCATCCCACAGCTCAGTGAAGGTGATGGATACTCGAGTGAGAACACGTCGCGCGCTCACACACCGCTCAACACGCCGGAGCTGTCTGCCAAGCAGAGTGCTGAGGGAGACACGGATACCCCCAAGAAACTGGTATTCCGGAGGCTCAAAATTATAAGTGAGAATAGCATGGACAGTGCCATCTCGGATACAACTAGTGAGCTGGAGGGGAAGGAAGGCAAAGAGGACCTGGACCAGCTGGAGGTTCCACCGACAGAGGTGTCAGAGGAGCAGCAGCCACAGCAGGAGGTGAAAACAGCCACGGATCCGCCGGTGGAGAGCAGCAAGCCTCAGGAGCTGGAGGCTGAGCCTGAAACAGAGGTCAAGGAGAGCAATGGCACCAAGCTGGAGGAGCCCATCACGATGGAAACACCATCTCAGGATGAAGAGGAAGGCGTATCTGACGTCGAGAGCGAGAGGAGCCAAGAGCAAACAGACAAAATTGTGGATGTGAGCGACTTGGCCACCAGGCTGCTCGACAGCTGGAAAGACCTGAAGGTAAGAAGCACCTGCATCTCCAGCACCTCTGCCCTTGCTGAACAACACACAGCGATGTTGTGGTTGAGTGCACGCAGGGCTAAGGTTCTGTTGGTAAACTTTGACAACTGGGATTGCTGTTTGAACATAAAGAGCTTTTCCAGGTGCTTTCTATATATACCCTTTCATTGCAAGCTACCTGTCTGTGATTCACAGTAAGTTCCCAGGCTTTTCTGTGCTGTGCACTGAAGGGAGCAGATCAGTATGGCCACCACAAAGACATCTTAACCACCCAGTTAGAATTTTTAGGCTGTTTAGGGGGAGGGCAGCTCTGAGTTCTCAGCTAGTCAGAAAAAGGCTAGCAACAGTGGCACCAACATTTTTGGTTGGCATGGCCCAGTATCCATCACTTGTTGATACAAACTGACCATCCATCAGCTCTCGAGTTATCGGAAGATTGTCAGTGTTTCCTGTTCTGCAAACATCCATTTTACATCTGCAATGTAGAAAGCCTCCAGAAACCATTGGTTGGTGATTTCCATTCTCTTGACGGCAACTTAAAGCTGGGTTCTCCTCTAGATGTTTGTAGTTGGTGTTTAGATCAGGCAAATACTTAGATTTTGGGATGTTAATCTGAGCCTTTAAACGTAGCTGCTCACCGTTTTGCTTCCACTGAGCTCTTCTTAGAGCAGATAACTCAAGAGAAGGGTTTGAGGGCTACTGGTTGCCTTCTCCAGGACTCAGCAGCTGTCCCTGAGCACTGTAGATGGCCTTCTTTGCCACTTGATCTTTAGTCAGCAGCTGTCTTGCATGAGGTTGAGGACACAGATCTGTAACTTGCCACTCAGTGCTTGAGGCATTTTCTGGGGGTTTCATTAGGTCTTTGGGAGCTTCTCATCTATCAACTGTTTCTATAGGATTATATTTCTTGGGAAAAGAAAGAGAGTGGGAGCTTTGCTTTTCAAGTATTAAAGCAGCGTTTGCTGAGGATCCTGCAAAGCCAAGGCAGTTCCCAGCCCCGAGGCTCTGAGTGCTGTCCTCACCAGCATCACCAGAGTCAGATGAGAAAAAAGTGACCCTTGCATTTTCCCAGTGCTGCTGCCCTGCAGCTGAGATACAGCTGAGTCCCTGCCAGACCGAACGAGGATGTCTTGGTGGAGGTCTTCTGCACTTCTCTTAAATAAGCATCTGCCCAGTTATAATTAGTAATCCTTAAGCAGGTTTACATTTTACAATGCATCAGATGGGTCAAGAGTTCTTTGCCTATTGAAATAAATAATGAAAAACGAGTGATAAAAATGAGTGGTGCCCATAATGCAGTACCATAATGTGCAGATGGAGGAGACCACAGTGAGCTTTCAGTCCTTGAACCTTCAGTCGTGTTGTTTAGCTGTCATAGGTGCATTCATTAACAGTTATAAAACATACCTAGCATTTTACTTCAGATAAATCTTACCTTAATCTCTGGATTTTTCAGAACAATCTCATGCTCTTGAAGTTTTGCAGAATTGTTTGAGCACTGGAACAGGTTGCCCAAGGAGGCTGTGGATGCCCCATCCCTGCAGGCATTCGAGGCCAGGCTGGATGTGGCTCTGGGCAGCCTGGGCTGCTGGTTGGCGACCCTGCACATAGCAGGGGGTTGGAACTGGATGAGCACTGTGGTCCTTTTCAACCCAGGCCATTCTGTGATTCTATGATTCATACCCATTCCTCTAACTGGGGGAAGAAGAAAGCCTTTACCACATATAACATGAACTAAAGTGTGTATCTGCAGAGAAGTTATGCTGTGCTTCATGTTCCTTCCCCTCTCCTCTACACGAAGTCAATCTATGGCATATTGTTTTCTAGGTTTTAACCTGCAGACTCCTTGTGTGTGCCTCATGGGTTATTTGGGGTTACATTTGGGGTTACATTGAAACAGAGCCCTTTCCCGTTTGCCAGTAATACTTGGGGTTGTTGAAACTGAGAGCTAATCTGATTCCTGTCCTGTGCTGGAGATGCACCTGCTCTGGACCACCCATACAATCCTTTACTTGCAGCCAGAGGTTTTTACATGCTGCAGTGGTTAAATTTCAAACAGCAGACAAACAATGATCAAAAGTGCTCAGAAAAAGTGGGAAGTTGCGTAAAACAAGGAACTTCCCTTGAATATTGCTTTGTCAACACCATGTGCTGTGTCCCAGCCTGAGTTATCTCTGGAGCCAGGAAGAGCTCAGGTTGGGCACAGTGGGAGCCCTCAGCCATTCAGTTTGGGATGTGCACTCGCATCCCCTCTGTGCCTGTTGCAAGGGATTTATTATCGTGAGGATGCCACCAACCCACTGCAGTGTGTGCTCAGGGTGAGGGTGTTTGTG
>JAPSGF010000215.1:29557-51715 GCA_035772895.1 Perdix hodgsoniae | reverse complement strand
CCAGCTTCTCAGGGCAGCGAGGAGCTTGTTAACATCACCAGCTGACCATGTGTCACCTTTTCTCAACTCCATTTTCAACTCCGTGCTGAAGAAGGGAGAGAACGTAGCGTGCGTGCTGTGAAGAAACGGGAAGATGGTTGGGAAGCTGGATGGTGCATGAGCAATTTAATAGGTGAAAAGAGGACAGAGGTGGTTAACTCAGTGATGCCGACGTTATTTTGGTGCGTCCATTGCCGGCAATGGACGTCGCTCCGGGAAAATCCCGACCCCTGGCACGAAAGGATTAAGTGAGCTATCTTTTTCTATACCTCTTACACACAGGCCAGCTGCCTTGGCTCTCAGGGCTGCTCCTTGCCCCACAAGGAGCAATGCCACCGCTGTACATCCACCACATCACACACCTACCACGCCTCATGGGGGAAGTTTTCAGCCTGGGCTTGTGCCTGCGTGCCCTGCTCTCCAAACATGTGGGGAGCGCTTTCCCCAGGCTGAAATCAGACCCTGCTGCACCCCAAGGATTGTGCTGTGGTCCTGTGCAGGTAAGGCCTCAAGGACAGCAGTCAGATCCACAGCAGAACAACACGTGCTGCGATGGTGGAGGGTTCTGGTGCTTTCCCCTCTTGACATCTCAGAACATCGTCCAGCGTTACCCTCACCTGCTCAGTAGGGTCGGCACCACGAAGGGGATGTGCACACCTCTGGTGGCTGGGATCTAAGCTGTTAAGAACCTGTCATAAAGCTTTTCTCCTTTTGAAGATTTAAATCTCAGCAGGGGCAGGAGGCACGTTTGGTGTTAAGTGTGCTGATAGTTTGAGGTCTGTCTGCTCATTGGGTTCCATCACCATTTACCCAAAGTTGATCTGCAGGTCCTACAGCTCCATGTCCATCTCCTTAGACATCAACTGATGGTCTGTTGTCTGCACATCTAAAATCTGTCCTTTAGAGAACCAGAGCTGGATAGGAGTCATAGAATCATATAGAGTGGTTTAGGTTGGAAGGGGCTCTATAGCCCACCCAACCCAGCCCAGCTGCTCACAGCCCCATCCATGACCTTGGGCGCTGGGCAGATGGGGCATCACAGCTTCTCAGGGCAGCCTGTTCCAAACAGGTCCAACAGGAGCTTTGAGGCTCCGCAAACCTTCTCTTTAGTAGTTGGAGAAGACTTTTATTAAAAAAAAAAAAGACTTGTTGAGAGATCCAAGTGACTTGGATTTTAAGAGCTTTAATTGAACACTTTTTGGCTTCATGAGTATTTAGCAGTTCAGGGCTAAGGTGATATCCCCACTGTTTGGCTTTGGCAAGGTGGACTTTCTCTTTTACGATCAAAACACCCTTTCTGTGACCATAACTATTAGCCTGATGAGGATAGCAGAGCTTGGGTGGCCCCTTCTCCCAGTCACACACCACACAGCCATCCTGGAGCGACTGGCTACCATCCTGGCACATGCATCACGTGCCCTGATGAGGATGTTTGTTATTTGTTATAACTTCCAGCGGTTCATGGAAACAATAGGCATTGGTGAGCAGCCAGGCTGTTGCTTGAACTGAGGTTTTTTGATCTTTACATAAGGAAGGCTTTAGGGTCAGTCCTTATTAGTTTGGCACCATCCTATAGCTTCCTGCTTGTGTGCAGGGCTGGAGGTCATAGAATCATAGAATGATTCGGGTTAGAAGGGTTCTTAATGATAACCCAGTTGCAGCTCCCTGCTGTGGGCTTGCTGCCCCTACCAGGTCAGGCTACTCAGGGCTTCATCCAACCCAGCACTGCACACTTCCAGGGGTGGAATGGGCATCCACAGCTCTCTGGGCATGCTCTTGGGATGAGCCTCTCTGTCCTGTAGCAGTTGGATTACTCCAGTTCAGCTCCATCAAGCAAAAATAATTGGGAGCTAATAGAGAAGTTTCCAGCAAGAGCTGAGTTAAGCCCGTTCTTCCTTTCCTCATGCCATTGTGTCCTTTGAGAGTAGAGAGAATTCTTTCTTGGCTCAGGGATGGTGTGTGTGCACCCAACAACCTCATTCAGGGATTTTTTTCTTTCCTTATGCTTGCAACACTTACATCACTTCACTTTCTGCATCTCATTTGGTATGTAATTCATTAGAAATGGTTCTCAAAGGTGCAGAGCCCTCTGGGCTCTGCTAGCAGTGCCCCCATTGATTAATTTAGCAGCGAGCAGCTTCCGCTTCCCAAAATAAACCAGGCTCTTCAGAGCGCCTGTTTGGCCACCATCTGCTCCTCATAGCGCGGTGCTGACACATCCCTCTGCCTGCTGCTCTTCCAAAGGCTCTGCTGCATCTGCTCTTCCCCAGCCTGATCCTGGCACTCTGCATCCACCATCCAGAAATAAACAGCTCGCTGCCATGCAGCAGTTCATAATTAGCTCGGATCGGTTTTTTTTCCAGTAGTTTCAAGTTGCATGTTCTGCTGGTTAATAGGAGAGTTCTTTTTTGGAGCTGGGAAGACTGTTTTAGCTGATGTCTCTTCTCTTCTTGCATGCTGCTTTATCGTTGAGCAGTCTGGGCTGGCTCACTGGTTCCAGTTCAGTGTGGTGCTGCTACTTGGGAGCCAGCAGCTTCAGTATTATTGCATGCTGCTCTCTTGAGGATGAGCTTTCAGGGACTGGTGGTGCAGGAGGGAAGAAAATAAGAGGGAAAAATGCAGCACTTCGGGTGTTTTGGGGATTGTGGAAGCTCCTGGTAGAAGGCAGTGAGAGAGAAAATAGTCATTGAATCATTAAGATTGGAAAAGACCATCAAGATCATCTGGTCCAGCTATCAACCCATCACTGCCATGCCCAGTCATAGAATCATTGAGGTTGGGAAAGACCTCCAAAGTCATCAATTCCAGCCATCAGCCCATCATTACCATGACTGGGGCTGAGCAGACACAGGGTTGTGACCTCCTTACAAAACCAAAATAGGCATTAGACCCTATTTAAAAAAATGATCTCTGCTACTATCACTTTTTACAACCTACAGCAGCACCTTTGAGGTGATTGTGCCCTGTGACCAGACCACAATGGGCTTTCTTACTCTTTCCTTTATTTCACCAAAGGAAAGTTTGTTTTCTCAGCCCATGGGGCACACAGTCAGGTTAAAACAGTAGAAGTGGAGCCTAAACCTGAGCTCTCGTTAACTGTAGTGCTGGAGGTGGGCACGTTGCTGATGCAGCAAGCTGCAGTGGGGTGGCCCCATGGAGTGATCATGTTTTTTCCAGCCAGCTTGAATCAAATAAAGGTTGATGATTAATATTTTGAAAGAAAATAGTTTGTTTTGCTCTGAGATTTTCTCTGAGCCATTTGCAAAGCAGGCTGCCGGCCTCAGATCTGAACCTGGTATCATTTCATCACTGTATTCCTTCAAAACTAAAGATTATGTAGGCTTGGGAATTGCACAGGCAACATCCATGTCCTGAATTAAACGAGATTTTGCTGCTGCACTGAAGGCACCGTGGTGCTTTTTCCCCCAGAGGCATCATGATGCTGCTGCTGCCTATGCTGTTGGGTTAGGTACAGAGGACTAATGCTGCTCATGGAAGGTGGCTTTGCTCAGGTTTGGACTTTGCTGTTGATCACTAAATGACGTTGCAGACGAAGCATTGCTGCCATGGAGCAGGAATCAGGAACTGCTCTGGGGTGTTGGGAAGGCACCAAGCTTTAGAAGTGATGTCACACCTTTTAGTGATGTAGCACCTTTAAAATGGAGCTTAGCAAAGCAACACTCAGCCAAAATCCAGGTGTGTACAGAGCGGGATGTCCTTGATCAACAGCTGCCCTGTTTGGCACAAAAGCCCCATAGACTCCACAGACACAAATGGCTGATGAAGGGCAATGTGTAGAAGGCACCACAGTGACTTGCTTAAAACTTTGCTTCCAAATACCATTTCTTGGTGTTTGGTTTAAAATTGTGATTGACTTGCTAGAATGATGAGTTCTGATTCTTACAGCCCTGTATATTCAGGGATGTGCTCACTGAAAACCTGACTTTGTCCTCTGACTTGTTTTCTAGGAGGTGTACCGAATCCCAAAGAAGAGTCAAGCAGAAAAGGAGAGCAGTGGTATGTACTCACATTTATTCCATGTATCCCTAAAAAATGGGTTAATTTTCCCAGTGTGTGACATCAGGAAAGGTTCCCAGTTAGTAGCTGAGCTGCTGATGCCATGTCCCAGCCCTAAATCCAATCCAGTCTGCTCCCTAAATCCCTAAAATATCTGATGTATGAGCAGCTGCTAGCAAGGGAGGTGAGATTTGATTGCAGGGAGGAGCTCTGGGGTGGAGGCTTCTCCCTGTGCTTTGTGCCATGGTCTCATGGAGTGGTCTTGTGGCTGACGGAGGGACAAGCATCACCCATGGAGCTGCACCCAGAGCAGATAGTATCACAGCCAAACCTTGGGAAGGCACCAAGTGATCCCAGGGCATTCGTGAGCTGTTGGCACCGCTCCTGGTGACCCACATGCAGGATGCATGGGCAGGGGTCTTGTCCTGCTCTTCTCTTAAGCTTGGGGCTTTCCTTGGAGCACATCTCTGTACTGAAGTGTTAACTCACCCAGGAGCCATCATTAGAGTCAGGAGGAAGTAATGAGGCTGTGAATGCATTTGCTGTGGGAAGAAGAGCCCTTTGAAACCTGGAGTGAAAACCTAAGTTATCTCTGAGGCTGTAAGCAAAAACACAAGGGAGCATTTGGGGGTTTTTCATTGACCTGAAAGCTGCTTCTGAGTGCCTGAGCCCCCCAGCTTCTTGTCTTTCAGTGCAGACTCTGTGTCAGTGACAATAAGCATGGGAAAGTTCTTGCTTTACCATCAGGTTTTAGAATGTCAGAGCACTACAGGAGATCTGTGCTAAGGTCTGGAGCCTTTTCCACTCTGAAGTAGGTTTTCTGCTGAAAGAATGGGAGGAGGGGAAACGAGTGAAATGAGTGAAATGAGTGATGCATTTTCATCCATCAGGTAACAGCTCAGAAGTTGGAGTAGCATCTAAAAATAGAAGTGAAAATAGAAGCTTTATTTTAAGCCACACTTGCAGTCCTGAGGCTGATTTGGGACAACCTGTAATTTGTTTGAATGGTTACTCTGTTGGCCAACACAGAGGAACCACTGAAACTCCAAGAGGGAGCTAGGAATATACTCTGAATTATAAAAACTCTCTCTTTTTACCCATTTTTCCCAACAGCTGACCGAGGCAGAGAGGCAGCTGGCCTCAGGGATCAGACTCCCACCCCAAAGAACCCCGTCCTGAGCCGCACAGACCCCGAGTGGCAGAACCTGAGCAAGGAGAAGAAGAGGAGGCGAGACTCGCTGTCCCCTCCGGCATCAGCGTATGAGAGGGGCACCAAGAGGCCTGAAGACAGGCAAGTTGAACCCTGCCAAGGGTCAGAAGAGTGGGAAATTGGCCCAGGTGGCCTCTGGAAACACACGGGGTTGGGGAAGTGAGCGTTTTGGCTGAACGCTCTGTGTGGTGAGTTGTGTTGCCTGGGAGTTGTGCTGCTCCTGGGTCTTCATGGTACTTCTTGTGGTTCTCACGCAGCAGTGAGCAAAGGTGGAAAGGGGTCTTTGGTGTCATAGAATCATTAAGGTTGGAAAAGAGCTCTCAGGTGATGAAGTCCAACCGTTGACCCATCACTAGCATGCCAAGTCAAAGAATCACGGAGGTTGGAAAAGATGTCTGATCCAGTCCAACTGTCAACCCATCACCACCATGCCCACTAAGCCATGTCCCTGAGCCTCTGCCCTTCTCCCCTGGCAGTCTTGGGTCGTGCAGTTCTGAAATTCAGCTTGTAGCAAGCCCAAGCCAAACAGGATTTCTGACACAGACCTTGGGCAGAACAGACGACCTCTGTTTCAGTTAATCCAGTGGCACTTCTGCTGTTGCCATTTTTCATTGTTTCTCTCCTGTGTTCTCTTTACTCCTTGTTCATTAAAAGAAGGAATATATTACATGTCTCATGTTTCAGGGAGACTTTAAATCGTATTAAAGGCAGTACCAAGGAATCTCCTTTACAGAAGTCAGCTTTCCATTGTCCCCCTTAAATAGGATCTAAGGCAACATAGCAATTAGGGAACAATTGCTGGTGAGTCAGCCATGCCAGCATCCTTTTTTTTCCTTTTAGTGGGAAAGTTTGAGATGTCTGCATTAAAAACAAGCCAGAAATCTGTAATTACCCATTTGGAGAATGTAAACATTATGGAGGGCTGGGGGCAGAAGGAGAGAGCTGAGTAAGTGCAGTGTTTGTGGAGACAGGAGAAAGGATGGAGGGAATCATAGAATCTCCTGATTTGAAAATGACCACAGTGCTCATCCAGTTCCAACCCCCTGCTGTGTGCAGGGTCACCAACCAGCAGCCCAGGCTGCCCAGAGCCACATCCAGCCTGACCTTGAATGCCTGCAGGGATGGGGCATCCACAGCCTCCTTGGGCAACTTGTTCCAGTGCATCACTGCCCTCTGGGTGAAAATGGTGTGCACCTGTGAAGGAAAATAGGCTGGAGGGGTGCAAACAAGCAGCTCTTCACCAAACAAGGTAGGAAGATGTGAGCAGAAGCTTTGGGAAGCTTCAGCCCACCCCTGGAGTTCCCAGCAGTCCCAAGGGTGCTGCCTTTTCCCTAAGCTTGCCCCAGTTCTCGATTAGGTACATTTGTTAAGAAGGCTTACAGCAGAACCACGGCGATGGGAATCTGAGAGCAGAAAGGGATGGAAAAGGAGTATGAAGGATTGGACGAAACAGAAAACAGGATAGAAGAAGGGGGATTGCATGAACACAGAGTGCTGTAACTCACTCTGTGCTAAACCCTCAGTTTTCCTCTGTCCTTGCGCGCCAGCTGCCTCCCATGTAAACTCCTGAGGCAGTGCCAGGAAAGACTTTAATTACTTAAATTGAGCTCTTCATGTCAATAAGGTTCACATTAACAGATGCTTGCAGCTACTCTGGGAATGTGAGGAAACTTCTTAAGTGTTGGTAGCAATGTGCTTTTGATATGTAAATGGAACACATGAACACCAAGTTAGTATATTAAGAATATATGGGATGCTTTGTAGAATCCCACTTCACTTAGGGCTGCAAAACAGTTCTGCTTGTAATCCCTGTTTTACCACACTCGTAACTTCTCAAAATATCAACCTTTGATCTGAAGTTTTCCATGGCTGAGGTCTGATCAAAGTCCTTAGACTTTTTTTTTTTTTAATATTTTAAGTCCTTGGAAAAATCCCTCCAGCTGCTCTGCATCTCAGGGTGAAAATTCTCACTCTTTAAAAAAAATATATATATATCCATCCACACTTTATTATATTTTTTTAGCTAAAACTGTCGTCTAGTAAATAGCAAAACTCTAAACAGAAACGTGTTGCTTGCAATTCCATTGTTCTTAGTAATGTCTGCACATCTGTCTGGAGCACAGGAAGGGCACATGGCTGTGTGTGCTTGGGGCTTTGCCTGCAGTGGGAGGGATGCAGGGGCTCAGCGTGGCACAGCTCAGAGGGTGATGTTCACCTGGAAGCTGAATGAATTGAGCCAAGGAGGTAAGGCTGTGGGATGTTTGGGGTGCCTTGCTCCTGCTTTTTGGAACCTGGAGTGGAAAATTGAGCGCAGGCTGAAGCAGTGGTACCCAGCCTGAGGGCTCCTTGCTGCTTTTGCCCACACATCTCTGGGTTCTGTTAGTCCTGGGACTGCTTAGGGTAGTGGTGGGTGCCCCATCTTTGGTGCTCCCTAAAGCCAGGCTGGATGGAGCCCTGGGCAGCCTGAGCTGGAGGGGGCAGCTAGCCCATGGCAGGGGTTGGTACTGCAGGGGGGAGGAGGTTTAGGTTAGAAATTAGGAGGAAGTTTTTCACTCAGATGGTGGTGAGGCACTGGAACAGGCTGCCCAAGGAGGCTGTGGATGCCCCATCCCTGCAGGCATCCAAGGCCAGGCTGGATGTGGCTCTGGGCAGCCTGGGCTGCTGGTTGGTGACCCTGCACACAGCAGGGGGTTGGAACTCAATGAGCATTGTGGTCCTTTGCAGCTCAGGGCATTTTATGATTCTATGATTCCATGATTCTGTGATCTTTAAGGTCCCTTCCAACCTAGCTGTTCCCCGATTCTGAAGTTCCCTCTTCTTTCTTTTGCAGGTATGACACGCCAGCATCCTCAAAGAAGAAAGTCCGCCTCAAGGACCGTAACAAGCTGTCGACAGAGGAACGCAGGAAGCTCTTTGAGCAGGAGGTGGCCCAACGAGAGGCTCAAAAGCAGCAACAACAACTGCAGAACTTGGGCATAACGTCCCCCCTTCCCTACGACTCCATGGGCTATGGCACATCGCACCACAGCTTCATCGGCTACCCGCCCGGCTACCCCATGCAGGCCTACGTGGACCCCAGCAACCCCAATGCGGGCAAGGTGCTGCTGCCCACCCCAAGCATGGACTCTATGTGCTCCCCAGCAGCATACGAGCACCCTCAGCCCATGGTGGGGCACACAGTTGAACCCACCCTGCCCACTCCCCAGCCGGTCCCAGTAGTCCAACATGTAGCAGCGCCGATGGAGGTGACGACTCCTCAGTATGTAGCACAAAACGACGCCGTGGTCCACCAAGAACCCAACGTGGCTGTCCTGCCCGTGCCCACCACGGGACCAGTGCAGGGGCAGAGCTATGGGGTGTGGGATTCCAGCCAGCAGACAGTGGCCGTGCAGCAGCAGTACTCGCCGGCCCAATCCCAGCCTGCCATATATTACCAGGGTCAGACCTGTCAGACTGTTTATGGGGTGACGTCCCCCTACTCACAGACGACCCCACCGATCGTACAGGTAACCTATGGGGGAAGTGTGACCTTTTCAGGAGCAGTGTGGCACAGAGCAGAAGGAAGGGAGCCAGCCTGCAGCTGGAATGCTGTGTGTGTGCTCACGATGTGCCAGGGGCCGTCCTGATGTGCTTTAGTGCTGGGCAGCGTTGCTGACATAACTCCATCTGAGAGTCTGTGTAAAGCACAGGTTTGCTTTGTGGTTACTGCTGCTTGCTCGGGATGTGATCTCCCATAAATCCTCCAGGATATGAGGATTCCTTCCCCCTGATGTGGACATCACTCCCATCAGTCCCCATCAGTTTTTTCTTTTAGGGTGTACCTAATTTTCATCTCAGATTATCCAGTGATGGTGTTCACATCTTGCTAGCTTCTTTCCAGTGAGGAGCATCACAGATTGCTTTTAATAGAACAAAAGTGAAACTTTGCCATTCTTTTGGTCTTGAATTCTTCCTCGTTGATGGCGTTGAGCACTAAAGCTCAGTGTCACCCAAACTCACTTTCCCACCTCTCATGGAGGAGACACATTCTGAATCTCAGTGCCTGAAAAGGAAAATCTCCATGTCTTCCAGCACTTTGGGGTTCTCTCTTTCACCTTTTCTGTATTTTTCCACCTTTGGAGATTTTTGAATTTTGGATGAATGCAGACCCAGATGTGCTGCAGTGAGGCTGAATGGAGTGCTGGAATCTTTTTGTTCTAAGTTTCCCTTGGCCTCCCAGTGATTTTGCAAAGAACTTTGGTCAGAATTGCTCTGCTTTGTCTGTGGAGCTCATTGCACACTGGGAGTCAGAGTGAAGCAGTAAAGTGAGGGGTTTACCTAAAGGAGGATGCAGGAGTGCCAGCTGCTTCATGCTCTGTCCTAACTGCAGCCTGGGGATCCCTGTGGGCAGACCCATATGGTCTGTTGTGGTGGGATACAGGCTGTGTCCTGGTGGCAAGCACTGATGCTGTCTGCTTTACAAGCTCTCAGATATCCACTCTCATTTGATAAATTAGAAGATTTCTTCATCGTGCACGCGCTGGGAAATAGTCTTTTGTGCTCAGTGTTGCACTTTCTTCCACTGTTGATGAAGCAGTTGTCCTGAGCAACTGATTTGGTATTTCCTTGGAAAGCTGTAGGTTGGATGTTCTGTAGGCTGTCCCCTTTGGCTACGCAGGGGAGGATGCTGACCCCAACCCCTTGTTCTCCATTGCAGAGCTACGCCCAGCCAGGCCTGCAGTACATCCAGGGGCAGCAGATCTACACAGCTCACCCGCAGGGTGTGATTGTCCAGCCCCCTCCTGCCGTCACCACCATCGTGGCAGCCGGGCAGCCACAGCCCATCCAGCAGGTATGGCTCACACTGGGGTTGGGAAATGGATGGCACTATTTGAGCTGCTCACCTCTGCGTGGACTGGGGCACCAGGCAGCTGGAGGTAGAAAAACTGGGGAGTTGTCCTGCCCAAAGCCCCATCCCTGGAGGTGCTCAAGGCTGGGTTGGGTGGACCCTGGGCAGCCTGATCTGGTGGGTGGCAACCAGCCCACAGCAGCGTTGGGGCTGGATGGGCTTTGAGATCTCTTCCAACTCAAGCCATGTTGTGATTCTGTGGTTCTGTGACCTTTAAGGACCCTTCCAACCCAAGCTGTTCTTTGGTTCTGTGATCTTTCACAGAACCCAACTGACAGCTATCTAAGAGCCCCTGTGACAGAGTGCTTGTATTCGTATGGTCAGGATGTGAACAAATAGTTACCAGGGGCTACTGGATAGAAATGGGTGAAATGTTCTACTGTCAATCCTGGGGCAGTGCTAATGTCCTTTTTTGAGTTTTACCTTCAACAGAGACTTTGTTGCATTGAGACAGAGCTGTCAGGCTGCTCTGCTCTGCCCTCTGACATTGTTGCCTGTGTGTTTTCAGCCAGAGCTGGTGGTGACCAACAACCTCCTGGACCTGCCTCCTCCATCCCCTCCCAAACCCAAAACCATTGTCTTGCCTCCCAACTGGAAAACAGCCCGAGACCCAGAGGGGAAGATCTACTACTACCACGTGGTAACGAGGTAAGTGATAATGAGGTAGGCATTGGGGTGGGAGGAGAACAGATGGGATGCAGTGGCACCGTGCACCTCCAAGCACAGGCCAGGTGGGGTGCTGCTCTGCTTGAGTCTTTCTGTGACATGGGGACACAGTTGAGCTTGATCATAGTATCATTAAGGTTGGAAAAGACCACTAAGATCATCAAGTCCAACCTTACCTGTCAGTGAGGAGTGCCTCCTTCATCATTCTTCTGCAATTACACCAGAAATTGCTGATTGAATGCAGTGAATCTTGAACTTTGTTAGAGGAACACGTGCTGGGAGATTTCTATAAATCCTTCTTTTGGGACATCTTCAGATTGGACAGGGCCAGAAGAGAGAAGGAGATCTTACTTGTCCATACATTTTCTTATTTGGATATACATTTTCACATTTGAATTATTCATTTTAGCAGTTGAATGGTAGTTGTTTGACATCACGTACAGTAATTAGTGTCTGGAGAATTAAGTGCTGTCCTGAAGCACACAGAGCTGCTTGGAACAAGCACGCTCCCATGTTTCTCCATGGCTTTTCCTGAAAAGCAAAAAGATTTCTAGATGCAGGTCAGCAAACCTAAGAGGCTCAGAGCACTGACTTCGTGCAGCCCTTTGGGCTGCAGGGGAGCTCATGTCCCAGCTTCACAGAGCTCCCAGCTGGGAAATGGTTGCTGTGTGAGGTCACCTCTCTACCTAGCGATGCTGCTGCAGGGCTGGGCTCTTCCCATCCTTTTTGTTTAGTCTGCTTTTCAGGTGACCTGAGAGTCAGAGCGAGCTCTGATGCTTTCCTGATGCACAGACGAGCTGAGTGTCATCTGTCTGTTAAGCCTTTCACATTCTTTACTGGGGCTTTTCTCAAGACTTCTGCTCTGCGTCCTTTCTGCTGTGAGATACTTTCAGGTGTTGTTGCCCTTCATCCTGCAGAAACAGACATTAAATCCATCCCTTAGGTCTGATGGGATGTCTCCTGCCTTTCCTCACCACAGTCATGGACATTCTGTGTTTCATGTCCATGGCCACCTGCGCTTGGTCCCATTGCAAGCGTTACCAGTGGCAGAAAATGGTACAAGTTCTCTTTTTTTTTTTTTAAATGGCTCTTTTTCTAAGGGTGATGTGCTGTGTTTGTTCTCCAGGCAAACCCAGTGGGACCCTCCAACGTGGGACAGCCCAGGGGATGATGCCAGCCTGGAACACGAAGCTGAGATGGACCTGGGGACCCCTACATATGATGAAAACCCAATGAAGGTAAGCGTGGAGTCAACGAGGGAAGCTCACTGCCAACATCTTGGTGGCCCACATGGATGATCCTAGGCTTGCCTGCTTGCCAGAGCAGCGTGTGTTCGTGCAGCAGAGTGGTGGTCGTGGGATGGTGACAGAGGGACAGCAGTGACCCAAGATGAGCCATAATATGCTGTGCTGGCCATAGGCTTTATGGGCTTTAAAATAATGCTGTAGGATCAAAGAAGTTCTGTTGTTTTCTCAGCACTTGGTGCTTTTTGCAGTCATGTGGGGGTTCCCTTCAGGTCTGGGGTCTCAGCTTTCTTTTCTGTGTTGGACCTGAAGAAGCTCAGGCTCCTTGGCAGTGAGGTGGGAGCAGATGCATCTCCTTGATGGCGTCCCATCTGCAGGCAGGATGTCTCTGGCTGCCTCACTGCACGTGTCTGGCCATAGGTTTGGGGATGGAAGGACCAAACCAGGTGTTAAACCCCACTACCATCCTCCAAACAGCTGCTGAATTATGCCATGGCTTTGCCCTGTGGCACTGTGGGGCAGAGAGAGGAGCCATGGAGAAAAGGTTTGTTGTTGGATTGTAATTCTGGGAGGAGTCCCCATCCTCTCCAGCCATGCTGTTACAGGGCAGAGTCTTTGTGCTGCTGACAAAGCCACGTCTCCCTGCTCTGCTGCAGTCACTTTTCCCATCTCTTTCCATTTCCTCGCTGGGATGCTGAGGGTTAATTCGATTCATGTAATGCCTCCAAGCACTTCAGTTGGGATTCTTGGAGAGCTGACTTAAGCAATATTAATTGCAAATATTTATCTGCCTGTAAAAAATGCTAATTAGAGAACGAATGAAGGCCTGGCACACACTGCTCTACCACTGAATGTTTGCTTCTGTGACATAGCAGAGGGGTCCAGACGAGCTTCCTAATGGGTTTTGTTCCTGGGTCTGCCTGTTCTGGGAGTCTTGGGACCTCACTGCAGAGGAGCAGAGTGAACAGTCACATCCCCAAAGCATACATGGGCACACGTGTGCCTTGGGGCTGCAAAGGCTGCTGGGCTTTTAGGTCCTTTGAGGCACACATTCAGTAGCATGAAGTGAGTTTCCACTGCATTTCCCCCTGGCTGCTTTCTCTTGCTCCCTTCCTCCTTCCCACTCCATCCTCAGCATGGTTTTCCACCCCCTAGCATCTCAGGTAGGATATGAGGAACAATTTCTTCTCAAAAAGAGTGGTAATGCAGTGGCACGAGCTGCCCAGGGAGGTGGGGGGGGTCACCATCCCTGAAGGTGTTTCAGAACTGTGGAGATGTGGCACTGAGGGATGTGGGCAGTGGTTGTGGTGGGGTTGGTTGGGGTTGGACTTGGGGATCTCAGAGGTCTTTTTCAACCTTAATGAATCTACAATTCTGTGATTCCATATCCCATCCAGCCCAACTCTGCTCTGCAGCCTTTCTGTAAGGCAGTGAAACTTGCATTATGGATGTCCTCAAAGCACTGCGTGCCTTTACTTTTTTTGCATTTCCTTGCATTACAGTTTTCCTGGCAGGCAGCAGTGCTTTGGAGCAACTCAGAGGAATGAGCTGTGGTCAGACCAAGGCAGGCCAAAGCCTTGGAACAATCTCTGAGTAATGGTAACCACAGCTCACTGTCATTGCATTGCAAGCCCATTGCTACTGTACTGCTGTCCTAAGTGCAGCTCTTAAGCAGTAAGCTTTCAATAAGGCTGAAATCAAGACAAATCTTAGCACAGACAGAAATTATCACCTTTGCACCAATAGCAGCTAAGCATTTCTTGTCTTCAGTCTTGCCCTGATGCCACAGGGATTCCCCCCTGCATCCCACAGAGCCTGCAGGGCAGTGTTAAGCTCCTGTCCTTCAATGTGCTCTAATTCAGAGGTAACCATTGCAGTCACCGCCTTCCCTGCACAACTCACAGGGCTCTCCTGAGCTGGGAAGTCAGCTGGGGTGCCTGCACAGCCCCTTGTGGGACCACATCCCTGCTCCTGGCTGCTCAGTGCCTGCGTTGTCATTGAGTCATCCAAGTTGGGAAGAACCTCCAAGATCACTGAGTCCAACCCCAGCCCACCCCCACCGTGCCTACATGCCTCAGTGCCACGTCTCCACGGTTCTGAACACCTCCAGGGACAGTGGCCACCACCTCTCTGGGCAGTCTGTGCCCACTCTTTCTGAGAAGGAGCCCCACCATGGCTGTGCCCATGGCTGTCTCTTGGGGATTGCCCTGCCACACACCCACTGGCAAGGCATTGGCTTCCGATCTGCAGCGGTGTTGCTCACCCCATCATTTTTTCCATGGAAAGGGAAATGAATCCTGCCTCAGCCAGTGGGGAAAAAAAAATGCTGAAATTCAGAATTCTCATCAAAGCAGACGACCAAAGGTTTGTCATTTTTTCATGAACGCATCATCCGGCTCTGCTTCAGCTGCCCAATGAATGCGTGTCATTTGGACTCCCCAAGGGCCAAATCAAAATCCCATTGCTTCAGAACTGACCTGCATAGGAAGGTTCACCCTGCAGTGCTGAGTGTGGGTGGATGGCAGCAGCACAAAGCTCTGACCCGGGCAAGCGTGGGAGCTTGGGATGTCAGTGGGGTTGGGCCTCACTGTTTGTTTGCTTGCACTGGGGTGTGCTCTCCTGGCTGACTTTGGTGCTGCTCTCCATTCGTGATCCGACATCACTGCCTTCCAGCAGTAGCCAGAACCTGAGACCCACAGCCAGGCTGAGGAAAGAGGGATGGGGCTGCCCAGGTGATGCTGCTGGGCTCCTGTGTGCCTCCACTGTGCTGTGGCTGCTCTAGAAGTCATCTGTGGCCTCCCTCTGCCTGCTGCTGGCTGCGTTGGAGGTATAGCAAAACCCTATAGGTAGAAGGCTCACGTTAGGGCTGTTAATGCAGAACTGAGGCTTGTTGAAGCTCGCACCCTGAGCCCTGTGGGGCTGTGCTGGCTGCTGGCTGCTCCCCACTCTGCAGCCTCTGTGCTCGCAGCTGTACTTCCAAAATAGCTGCAGATAGCTCCAGGAACTGGTGTGGCCGGGCTGGGAGAAGGGAGGGGATGGGCTGCACTCCCCTTCTGAGTCTGGGCAGAGGGAAAGCGGCAGCAATCAGGAGCCTTGGGTCCTCAGTGGGGGAGGGTTGGCTCAAACCATGCTGTGAAAGCCCCCGTTGCCGTGCTCTCCACTGTAAGGTGTCACTGGCTTGGTTAGAAACTCACTGCCAGACTCCTGGGGGCTCATGGATAAACCCTGGCTGAATGGGAAGCCCATTTCCCTGCTGCCATCCCAACGCTGCCATCCTACTGTCCCCTTGCACTCAGGATGTTACGAGTCCCTTCCAACTGGGAATGTTCTATGATCTGACCCCAGTTGTTGCTGCAGAGGTCATTCCCAGCTCCACGTCCCCCACTTTTCCCAGGAAGTCACCCCCAGAGCTGCCTCCCCACACCCCCTTTTAGGACCCATCCCAAAAGCCGAGGGGACCCCGCATGGCACGCAGGGAGTGGTGCGGAGCCATGTGTTCCCCATTAGGGCCCTTTGATGGAGGTACCCGGAGCAGGGAGCCAGCAGGGCTTTGATGTGCAGCCAGCAGGGACGCCCCGGCCCTAATTCACTCCACTCAGGGTTTGCTCTCAGCCATAAAACTTCGGTGGGAGCGTTTTATTGAAGCCCAGAGCTGCTTTTACTGTGGGATTTTGCAGCTCTGCTGTGCTTCCCCATCCCTTAGCAAAGATGTGGCTCTGTGGTCACCCCAGCTTGGTGCCCAGCACAGCCATGCCCTGTGCCACCGAGCCATGCTGGTGGTTAGGATGAAGCCAATGGATCATAATTAGGCTTTCACAGGCACGAAATAAACGGGGAGGGGGGAGGCTCTGCTTTCCTCCCCCTCGCCTCCAGCTAAACATATTTCAGCACTCGCAGTGCCGACCGCAGCGCTCGGCCCCTCCTTCCCCAAAGCAGCCCCAGAATCAGCTCTGGCCATTCTGCTTTTTCCCAAAGAAAACAATAGGGTGAGAGTTGGGCAGCGCAGCCCTGCTCCTCCTGTTGGGTTCATTCTGGCATGGAGGGGCTGGCTTTGAGAAGGGGGGCTGGGGAGGGGGATTTAGGGGGAGAGTTTTTGGGAGGTGGATGTAGAGAGCTGGATTTAGGGAGGCAGATTTGGGGAGACGGATTTGAAGGAGTGGATATGTGAAGGCAGATATGGGGAGGCAAATTGAGAGAGTTTAATTTGGGAAGGTGGGTCTGGGGATGCAGATTTGGGGATGCAGATTTGGGAAGGTGGGTTTGGGGTTCTGCGTTTGGAGAAGTGGATTTGTGGAGGCAGATTTGGGGAGGTGGATTTAGGGAAGCAGATTTGGGGGGAGATGGGTTTGAAGGAGTGGATACGTAGAGGCAGGTTTGGGGAAGCAGAGTTGGGAACGTGGATTTGAAGAAGTGAATTTAAGGAGGCAGATTTGGGGAGGTGGATTTGGGAAGGCGGGTTTGAGATTCTGCATTTGGAGAACTGGATCTGAGGAGGTGGATTTGGAGAAGTGGATTGAGGGTGGCAGATGTCAGGAGGTGGATTTAGGGAGGTAGGTTGGGAGGGGTGGATTCGGGGGAGCTGCATTTGGAGGGGTGGATTTGTGGAGGCAGATCTGGGGAGGAGAATTGAGAGAAATTTGGGAAGGTGGGTTTGGGGGGGCAGATCTAGAAACGTGGATTTGAGGAAGTGAATTTAGGGAGGCAGATTGGGGGAGGTGGATTTGGGAAGGTGGGCAGCACACCTGTACCTCTCAGTGTGTGCTGACAGGGATTGCTGTTGGAGTGCAGGAAAGAGGCAAGAGATAGCAGCAGTGGTGACGTGCAGGGTGGGCTCTTTGGGCAGCTTGGTGGTGTGTGGCTCTGTGGGCACATTCTTGCTGGTAAAACCTTTCTTCGGGCACACAGGTGCTGCTGAAGTCACACTTTTTGGCTGCTGTGTTTCTGTTGGGGTCAGGAGGTGGCATCCCCCGGGGTGGAGGTGGGGTATTGCTGTGATGTCCGCCGTGGGGAAGGAGGTGGTTGGGGTGAGGTGTGCCCTCCTCGTTCTCACGCTTCTCTGAATCCAGAGCTGACACAGCAAAACTGCTGAACTAATTCCAATTTTCTCTCCCTATCATTCTATCTCCCCTCCCTCCCTCCAGTCTTCCAAAAAGCCCAAGACTGCGGAAGCAGACACGTCGAGCGAGCTTGCCAAGAAGAGCAAGGAAGTCTTCAGGAAAGAGGTGAGTTATCCCTGAGCAACCCCGAGCCCCGACACCACGGGGGGTGGGCACGGCTGGGGCTGACCTCTGTGCCTCTCCTACAGATGTCTCAGTTCATCGTGCAGTGCCTCAACCCCTATCGCAAACCCGACTGCAAGGTCGGCCGGATCACCACCACCGAGGACTTCAAGCACCTGGCACGGAAGGTGAGGGCATCCCGTGGGTTATGGGATGGCAGTGGGGTTCTGGAGTCGTTGAGGACCAGGGGAGGGAAGTAGGGATGGTTTTCCAAGAGGGAGGTTTAATAGGAATGCAAGGGAAAGCGGAGCTTGGGATGAGAGGTGATGGCCTCGAGTTGTGCCAGGGGAGGTTCAGGTTGCATTTTAGAAGAAATTTCTTCTCCAAAAGAGTGGTGATGCGGTGGCAAAGATTGCGCAGGGAGTGGTGGGGTCACCGTCATGGAGGTGTTCCAGAACTGTGGAGGTGTGGCACCGAGGCTGTGGTCAGTGGGCATGGAGGGGTGGGTTGGACCTGGGGATGTGAGAGGTCTTTCCCAGCCTTAACCTGTGACCCTTTGGTTCTGTGCTCTCTTACCAACCCCTCTGTTGCCCAGCTGACGCACGGCGTCATGAACAAGGAGCTGAAGTACTGCAAGAACCCGGAGGACCTGGAGTGCAACGAGAATGTGAAACACAAAACGAAGGAGTACATCAAGAAATACATGCAGAAATTCGGGGCCATCTACAAACCCAAAGAGGACACGGACTTGGAGTGACCACCTCCACCCCGGCCGCCCCCTGGCGCTCCCATTGCCCTCAGATGGAGGTGCTGTGATGCGTGGCCCCGTTCAGCCCCACCACGGCAGTGCCCACCCACCACGGAGATGTGTATTATATTTTAACCTATATGTGAATATATTGATAATTTTTTTGTTTTTCTTTTCTTTGTTGGTTCGTTCGTTCGTTTTCCTTTTTGCTTTTAGCCCAACACGTGCTGTTATCACGGGAACACTTTGTAAGGATAGTTTTGGGGGTTTTTTCTTTCATTTGTTTGTTTTCTTGTTTTTTTGTTCTGCGAAGTTTAATCTGTTATCATGTAAATATTCCGGAACGGGCTGCCCCTGGATTTCTGGCAGCCTTGTGCTATGTTGATAAGATTGATTTTACTGCTTAAATCATTTTACTTTATCCAATTTTTACTGAACTTTTTATGTAAAAAAAATTTAAAAAAAATAAAATAAAATGAAATCAACGCTGGGTCCGACCTGGAAGAGGATGGTGGTGGGGATGGACCAATGGATGGCACTGGTATGGAGCTGGATAGGTCTGGGTTTTGGGTAATGCTGTGTGGAGCCATGAGTTGGAGTGGATGGTCCTGATAGAAGCCTTCCAACTCCAGGTATTCCATGATCCTCAGCAGCCCTTCGGTGTCCTTTAGGGTTGGGATCCCCATCCTCCCCATAACGTGCTGGCTTTGCCCTCAGGACGAAGGGAATGGGGTTCTGCTGGCAGCGTGGGGGTACCTGGGGGCTGGAAGTGCTCATTTCTGTCTTCGTGTGCTGCTGAGCTCAGGGCTGTCCCCAGAGGAAGGCCCACGAAGGGAGTGGGAAAGGTGGGATGGAGCGGGTGTGAGAAACCAGTGACACAAAGGCACGTTGGCTGTTTAATGCAAAGACCACAGGCAACAGGCACGCAACATCCCGAACCCACGCTGGGACCCCAAAATACAAAAAGGACATTTCCCCCACCCCCCAGAAGTACAAAAATGACTTGAAAAACAAAACAGAGTATAAGGCAAGACAAAGCTGCTGGTGGCCAAGGGCTCACCCATCCAAAGGGACCACGCATCCCCGCGTCCCATCCTCCTCCTCCTCCTCCTCACCCCACGGGGCCACCAGGAGCCCCCTGGGTGGGCTCACACCATCGAGCTGGCATCTCCCGGCCCCGCCAGGCACTCGGCCACGTCCTGCCGTCCCACAGCGGCCAAGGCCAGGCAGAGGGCTTCCACCGTGGCCCCTTCTGTGGCTGCCCAAGTGGCGAGCAGGGTGCGGGCGGGCGCCTGGCCGCGGGCGAAGGTGCCGACGGCCTCATCCCCGTAGCCCAGGCGGGCGGCCAGCCCACGCCAGTCCCCGCTGGGACCACCGCTCTCCAGCAGCCGTTCCACCTCCTCCCGTCGCTGCTGTGGGACTGAGCTGTAGGGTCGGGCTTCCAGACGGGGTGCTGTGGGTTTGGGGTCAGTGCTGATGCACCAAAACTTGCGCTGGTGACCCCACCGCCCCCCTCCGGCGTTGTCGCTCCTGTGGCATCTCCTGCTCCCTGCATGGGTGCTCCCAACCCCATCTGGGTGTTCTTCTGTGCACAGGTGCACCCTCACCCCGTTCAGGTGCTCCTTTAAGGCACGGACATACCCAAATCCTACCTGGGTGCTCCCAACCCCATCTGGGTGCTCTCCAAACTGCAGGTGCTCCCCAGCCCCAACCAGATCACTCACAAGGATTAGGTGCTCCCCAACCTCACTGAGATGATCCACAAGCTATGGGTGCTCCTCAACCCCATCCAGATCCACCCTAAAGTATGGGTGTTCCCCAAACCTATGGACACGATCCCGAGGTATGGGTGCTCCCCCACCTCACCTAGATCATCCCCAAGTACTACGTGCTCCCCAATCTCCTCCAGACAGTCCCCAAGGAATGTGTGCCCCCCAACCCCAACAGATGATCCCCACTGTGTGGGTGCTTCTCAAACCCATCAGGATTATCCCCAAAGCTTTGGGTGCTCCCCAACCCCATTAGATCACCCCCAAGCACTGGCTGGCCCTCAATCTCATCCCCAACGCGTGGCTGTTCCCCAGCCCTATGGGGATGATCCCCGATACATCAGTGCTCCCCAGTCCCAACAGATGATCCCCCAAGTTTGGGGGTCCTATATCCCTATATCCCCAGTCCTATTTGGATTATCCCCAAGGATGAGGTGCTTCCCAACCCTACCTGCATGATCTCAAAGGTACGGATGCTTCCCAACCCAATTTGGACCACACCACTCCCTCCACAAGACCTCCATCTCCCTTAGACACCTCCAGACACGGGGTGCTCCTTCACCCCAACCCACCACAGCCAAAGAAACGACGGGACAGCCCACCTCTTCCCCCCCCTCCCCCAACTATGGGTGGTGCTCACCCTTGCCGATCTGGTGTGGCTCCTGCAGGCTGTGTGTATCCAGGAAGACCCCGCTGTCACTGTGCAGCTTCTCGCCCTCGGTCGCCGTCCCCAGCTCGGCTGCTCGCGCCTTGGCCAGCTGCTGCTTCTGCCTGCACGTGTGCCAGCTGCGCCGCGTCACCCACCGTCCCCTAACCCCTAATTCCCCCCCCCCCCCCTTCTCCCCAAGAAAGCCCAAACCTACCACTTGAAGGCCACGTAGGCGAGGAGACCCACCACCACAGCAGCCAGGAGGGAGCAGTACACGGGGATGATGTTCTGCCCCACGTCCTCAGGGAGGGGAGGGATGAACGTGGAGGCGGAGGTGGCTGAGGCGGTGGGGCCTGTGCTGTTCTCCTTGGGGGGGTTTCCTTCGGCCCCTTCTGGGATATGCGGGTCCTTCTCTGTGGGGATGAGGGATTAGAAAACCCTTCATGCCCCCACTGATGCCGCTGCCTCGGTTTCCCCTTGGAATGGGGTGGGGGGCACTCAAAATGGCACCCACAGGTGGGACCAGAGTAGGTTTTGCGATGGGAAGAAATCAGATCCAGTGCTATGGGGTTAAAGGGAGAGGTGCCCCCTCCCATCAAACCTCCCCCATCCCTTCCCAACCACATCAAAGCCCCAGCGCCGGCAGCGCCGGGAGCATCTGCTGCATGCAGGGCGTGATGACAGCCGTGGGGCAGCAGCTGGCGGTGGTGGGGAGGGGGGAATGTGGGTGGTGGGGGGCTCTGAGGGGGGCTCAGAGCTCCGAAAGAGTGGGAATGTACAGGAACAGGCTGCCCAGGACTGTGGGGACGAGGGGGGTCACCATCCCTCGAGGTGTTCCAGAACAGCGGAGATGTGGCACTGAGGGATGTGGTCAGTGAGCATGGTGGAGGTGGGCTGGGGTTGGACTTGGGGGTCTTAAGAGATCTTTCCCAACCTTAGTGATTTGGGAGGCTCAGAGCATGGGGTGTGGGGATAAGGGGAGCTTTGGGATCGACCCGTGGCACACCGCACCTCCAATTCTCTCTGCTGTACGCCCTAAGATTGAGGCGTGTGCCTCAGTGCTACAGATGGGGAAACTGAGGCACGGCCCCGCAGCGTCCCATAGGGGCTCACTCATGCAGAGCGTGTTGGGGAGGTGGCTGCACGCACAGTGCACCACTTGGCCAGGCTGACAGCCAGGCTGGCAGGGCAGGCAGGGCAGCTGGGCGCTGCGCTCCACTGAGAAGGAGCCCTGGGGACAAGGCTGGCACTCGGTGCCCCGCTCTGGGCTGCAGGGCTGCACGGCCCCATAACCCTCCTGGCACAGCCTGCAGGGCTGGCACGGCTCTACAGAGCTGCTCAGCACCGAGAAGCTGCGGTCTGTGGGCACACAGGGCTGAGCCGAGTGGGTGGCAATAGGGGAAGGCAGGGGGCTGTGGGGTGGCACTCACTCTGGGCGCAGGGCTCACACTGGGTGTCGGTGAGGCTGCAGGGCACGACCTCCCCGAAGCCTGGAGGGCAGGAGGAGCAGCACTCGCCGGACTGAGTGCAGGCACCGCTGGGGCACGGCGGGCTGCGGGCTGACACCTGCCCAGAGACATGGGGGGAGTCATGTGGGGTGCCCTGAAATGGCCACAGCTTCCCTGAACTGACAGCGCCATGTCCACTTACCTGCCCAGCACATCCCCTTAACTCTGCCCATCCTTGCCCCTTAACTCTGCCCATCCCAT
>JAPSGF010000215.1:0-26870 GCA_035772895.1 Perdix hodgsoniae | reverse complement strand
GTCTCATCATGGGTGTAGGGTCTCATCATGGGTGTAGGGTCTCATCACGGGTGTAGGGTCTCATCATGGGCGTAGGATCTCATCATGGGTGTAGGGTCTCATCACAGGTGTAGGGTCTCATCACGGGTGTAGGATCTCATCATGACTGTAGGGTCTCATCATGGTCGTAGGATCTCATCATGAGTATAGGGTCTCATCATGGCTTCATGACCTCGTGATGCTCATAGGATGTCAGCATGGCTGCAGGATCTCACTGTGGTTGCAGGATCTCGCGATGGCCATGAGGATCTCAGCAGGATTGCAAGATCTCGGTGTGACTGCAGGATCTTGATGTAGGTGTAGGATGTCGTTGTGGGCACAGGACTTCGTTATGGCTATAGGACCTCATTGTGGGTGCAGGACCTCATTATGGGCAGTAGGATGGGGCCCTACCAGCCACGCACGGGGCGCCACAGGGCCACCACCTGCCCCTCCTCATGCACGTAGTACACAGGGTGCATGGCCGCCGTAGCGCACGCCTGCAGGGGACAGCAGGGTGACACCCAGGGTGACAATGGGGACGAGGGGATGGGGGACAGCACTCACGTGGTATGGGATGAGCGCCAGCACGCTGCCCACGGGGAACTTCTCAAAATCCATCTGTCCGTCAGCGTGCTCCAACAGCCCGTGCTCCTGCGTCAGCCCCACCACCCTGCAAGGTCGCACCGTCACGTCCCCGTACCACCATCCCAACCCCATCCCTGAGCCCATCGCTCACCGCAGCTCGGGGTGCCCATCGATGGCAGCACAGCCCTGGGGACCCCGTCCTGCTCCTGCCCCGTGCAGGCTGAGTGCTGTCCAGCCGCAGTCCACCAGCAGCTGCCCTCGGTGCGCGTAGTGCCCGATAACCCTCGTGAGGACACGGATGGCCACGTCCTGGGGCTGGCAGGAGCCCAGCTGTGTTTGCTGCAGGTCTGCAGAGAGCCGTGGGGTTGGGGACGTGCTGGGACACGGTGGGGCGGTGGGGTGCTGTCGGCACTCACCGTAGAAGATGTAGTTGCCCGGGTGCAGCTCGGTGAGTTGGGACATCTCAGGAATGGGGTGGCTGCAGGAGGGAGTGGAGCCGATGCTGGCGTGGGGACAGGGCACACCGGCCTGCCGCAGCCTGGTGGGGGGGAAGGGGGGAATGTCACCCATTGGGTGTCACCGCCGCCGTGCCATCGAGTGGGGCCAAATGTATCCCCAGCGCAATGGAATGACAACACAAGGGGGTCTGGGTCTCATCCAGGTGTGGAAAGGGACCGTCCAGGTGTGCTGCCAGAGCCATCCAGATGTGGAAAAGTTAGCACCCTCCCCCCAGTGTGCTGGGGCTCACCCAGATGTGCAGTCACCAACCAGATGTGGAAGAGGTCCCCCCATGAAATGTGCCAAGGCGCCATCCTGATGTGGAAGAAGTTCCCTCCCAACCAAAACTGTGCTAAGGGATAATCCAGATGTGCCATTGCCATCCAGGGGTGATGTTCACCCCCCTCCCCCCCAGAGGTGACTGTTAAACAGGACACCCAGGTGAGGTCAGTTACCACCCCAAGATGTGCCAGAGCGCACACTCTATTGCGCCCAGCATCTTTTCAGACGTGCAAGAACCAAATTCCAATACGCGGGGAGCCCCCACGTTGTGCCTGGGTTCTCCCTCTTGGGTTCATCCCCCCCCAGATGCACCCCACGTATACATAGCATAGTCCACTCTGAAGCTGGGTTTAAGGGAATGTGTCAGGGATCTTGAAAAATGGGGGCTCATAAGGGGAACCCTGCACAGCTGGCCTTGAACCCCTTGAATGTTTGGAGTATTTTGAGCTGGAAAATGTCTCCGTGCACCCGGAGATCCCACTGACCTCAAGGGAAGGGAGAAACATCCGTCTGCAATTCACTCTGGGATGTGAAACCCCACTCAGCCCTTCCCCGGGGGACAAAAGAGAGGTGGGCAGACTGGGGAGGGGACACATCAAAGGGATGCGAGGCCATCCCCTTCGGCCCCCTGGGGCTTGGGGCTTTGTGGGGCCGTTCTTTATGGGGCCGGCAGGAAGAGGACGATTTGCATTTACAACCAGCACATTGGGGCTGGGGGTTTTATGGGATGGACAGAGCAAAGGGCTCAGTCCCTATAAAAATTCCCCTTAATTCTAGCCAGGTTTGGGGCCGGGTGGTGTTTACATTGGGGTCCCTATTGGGGCACGCACTCACGCAGCCACAAAGCCGAGCACAGCGTTGGTGGTGGTCCTGGCGATGGCCTGGATGGCGTCTGCCCCGCTGCAGCCATAGGTGTTCCCACAGTGTGCATAGACCCCAACCAATGTCACCTCCTCGGGTGCATCGTTGGCGATGGCCCGGGCCAGCTCCAGGGCAGCGGGGTCCGTTGGGCGCACGCCAGCTGCCAGCAAGGAAACAGGGTCATAGGGATGTAAGGATGGGAGTGGGATGCTGCTGTGGGGTGGGTGGGACTGGGGGTTCCGTGATGGAGAAGGCTGGGGAAGTCCTTCCCACGTGGAACATAAATGTGGACCCTATATCCTAATACTAGCCCTAACCATAACCCTAACACTAATTCTAATGCCTAACCCTAAACCTGCAAGATCTGGGAACACACGGGACATCTCACTCCATGGAGCATCCATGCTTTTTGGGATTATTGGACCCATGTTGGCTTGAGCTGCTGTGGGCTTTGGGAACATCCCTGTCCCATTGACCTTCCACCCTTGGGACAGTTGGGTGTGAGGATTTTGAGACTCATGGCCCCATACTCATAAGCTGGAGCTGGGAATTTTGGGAGCACAAGGGACTTCCCTTCTTCATTGACCATCCTTGGGGTAGTTAGATGCAAATAGGGCTTTTGGGGCTGATGGCCCCATATTGGAAAGCTGGAGCTGGGAGTTTTGGGGGCACAAGTGACTTCCCTTCCTCACTGACCATCCTTGGGGTGGCTGGATAGATAAATAGGGCTTTTAGGGCTGATGGACCCATAAGTAACTTGAGCTAGAGGAAGTTTTGGAGACACGTGGACCATCATTCCATGAAATAGCCTTGGAGTGGGCACAAATGGGGCTTCTGGGATTCATGGACACATGGTGTTACAAGGGGTGGGGGCTCTGAGGATGCACAGAACATCTCTCCATGGAAAATCCTTGGGGTGGATGAAAATCTTTTTTTGGGATTCATAGGCACACGTTGGTTTGAGCTGCTGGGGCTTTTGGAGGAATGTGGGCCACCTCCTCACGGAGCATCTTGCAGTGAATGGTGCAAAAGATGTTTCGGAGACGCTGACTCACCCCATCCTCCCCAACCCACAGGAACCAGGGCTCTGGAGACCCCCCACCCCATCCCCAGTCACCATCCCTACCTCTGCTGTTGCCACAGTCGAGCTTCAGCCAGACGAGCCAGCGTTTGCCATGGGCCAGTGGCCGCTGCCGCAGGCTGGCCAGCGCCTCGGGGCGGTCCAGCAGCACGTGGAAGGCTTCGAGGCGCTGTGCCAGCCCTGCACACTCCTCCAGCCGTGTGGTGGGCAACGGGTAGGCCAGCAGGATGTCATCAAAGCCACCGTCCGCAAAGAACCGCGCTTCGGCCAACGTGGAGACGGCGATGCCGCGCCGCGTGCCGCCGGTGGCCAACAAACCGCCTTCCCTTTAGGCACCATCCATGGGACGAGGTGATGTCGGTGGGAACGATGGGGTTAACGGGGATGTTGGGGACACTGGGGACAAAGGGTGTGGGTGGCACTCACAAGGTTTTGTGGGTCTTGACGTGGGGTCGCAGGCGGACGCCCAGGGTCCGGCAGTGCTCCCGCATGCGCTCAGCGTTGCGACGCGCCGTGGTGCGGTCGATGGTCAGTGCTGGGGTGGGCAGCGTGTCCAGGTGGGCACCCAACCACATGGCCACTCTTCTGGAGACACTTTTTCAGGGGGGTTCTGGGGTGGCTGATCACCACTCTCCACCTGCAAGCTGAGGGAGTGGGGAGGGGAGTGCTGGGGGGTCCGGGTGGGATGGGTGTGAGAGTTGGCAGTCTTGGAGCAGGGATATTTGGGATAAGGACCTGTGTTACCTGGGTCAGGACACCTGGATCTGGGATACTAGGAGGTAAGAACAGCTGTGGTGCTGGGAACAGGAACACCCAGGGACAGGGACACCTGGAAGACTGAGAACAGGGTCACTGAGGGATAGGGATGTGATGTTGGGACACCTGGAACACCTGGGTCAGGGACACTTGGGATGTTGTGGGAAACCTGGAAGATTGGAAACTGGGATGCTGGGGGATACAGACTCCTGATGCTGGGACACCTGGAACACCTGGGTGACCTGGAAGGTTGGCAATGGGGACTGTGGGTGGTAGGGTACCTGAGACAAGAACACGTGGGACGCTGGGAGTAGGGACACATGGGACTGGAACACCTGGGTCAGGACATGTGGGACGAGGACACACGGGATAACAGGAGTAGGAACATCTGGGTCAGGGGCACTTGGGTCTAGGATACCTTGGGACAGCAATGGCTGGGACATTAGGAACACGGACACCTAGGGACAGCACACCTGGAACAAGGACACTGGAAACGGAGATAAAGGGAACAGAGACACCTGGGTCACCTGGGTCAGGGACACCTGGAGACAGAAACAGCTGATGACATTGGAAACAGGGACACTTGCAGACAGGGACACCTGGGACTGGGATTTCTGATGCCAGGACACATGGAACACCTCTGTCATCTGGGACAGGGACACTTGGGTCTGTGACACCTGGGGACAGAGACACCTGGGGCTGAGACACACAGAGACAGGGACAGCTGGGACACTTGGAACAGAGACACCTGGGGACAGGGAGAGTTGGGACAGGGACACCTGGAGGTTAGAGGGGCACCTGGGACAGGAATACCTCAGATAATAGGAACAGGGACAAGGGGGACATCTGGGAACAGGGAGATCTGGGATAGGGACACAGCGAACAGGGGTACCTGGGAGTTGGACACCTGGAACATAGACCTATGGGCCCAGGACCTGGGGTCGGGGACACGGGGACAGTGCCACAGCGCCAGTTCTCCCTGTCCCTGCAGGAGCGGTGGCAGAAGTTGACGTCCCTCGGGGAGCGCCCCGTGGCTCAGTTTCCCCACGGGCTCCCTCCAAGGCCCATCCCAGCAGCACCCCAAGCCCTCCCGTCCATCTGTCCGTACCTCACTGCCGTGGCTGCTCTCGGCGCGGCTCCGGCGGCCTCTGGCCGTGGCTGTGCTGGTGCAGCTCCACGTGATGCCGTGGGCACCCGCGGCCAGCCCTGCCCAGGGACAGAGGTCACTGCCAGCCGTGGGGCCCCGGCAATGGCAGGGGCAGGGGAGGACACGGGCGCTGACAGTGCTTGGGGATAGGATGCCAGCAAGGAGGTGGGGAAGGGATTTGGGGTGACTGAGACCCTGCGCATTTGTGACACGTGGGGACCTTGCTGCTGAGACCCCTGTGTTGGTCACACGTGGGGACACAGTTGAGATCTGCATGCTTGTAACACGTGGCTGAGATCCGTTACGCTCCTAACGCATGGGAACAATGCTGCTGAGCCCCCTACGCTCATGACACAAGTGGGAGAAATGCTGCAGAGATCCTGAGATGGTGACGTGCAGTGATCTGGCTGCTGAGCTCGTCACGACACGTGGGGATTGAGATCCATCACACTCGTGACAAGTGGGGACACAACGGAGACTGCCACATCTGTGACACAGAGGGACACAGCTGAGACCCCCCTCAGCACTCACGACATGAGGGGAGAGAGCTGAGACCCCCTGCACTCATTACAGGAGGGGACACAGCTGCTGAGACCCCGTGATGGTGACATGTGAGGACCAGGCTGAGACCTCCCATGCCTGTGACAGGTGGGGACACGGGGACACAGATGAGACCCCGCACGCTTGTGACATGGGACGGGAGGTGGCTGCCACGTGCACCCGTGTGCCAGGCAGGCTGGGGACAGCACAGACAGCCTGCAGGGACATGGGGCCATTGGCCCCCCGCCCGGAGCACAGCCAGTGCCAGGCCAGCCCTGCTATGTAGGGCAGGAAGAAAAGAAGGGCCCCATGCCCTCACCGCATCCCAAAAACACAGCACTGGGGGGGGGGGGAATGTCCCTAACAGAGACAGCGCGGGGCAGACAAAGGCCTTGTGCACATTTATTTCTTACAGACAGATATATTATTCTTTTTCTTTCTTTCTTTTTTTTTTTTTTTTTGTAAAAGAGCTAGAAATCGATAGAAAAAACACTTTGGGGGGGGGGGGGAGGGGATGCAGCCAGCCCCTGGCCAGCAGGCGTGAGGGGGGGGATGTGGTACCCCCTTCCCAGCAAGGGTCCCCCCCCGGCCCCCCCCCCCCCCCCCGTGTCCGTGCTGTTGCTTCCATCCCATTGGGGCTGGATAAGGCCACAGCATGGGGCCGAGCATGCAGCCCCCGTGGGGCTCAACCCTCCTTATCCTCACCCCCCGACTCGCAAGGGGCTCGGGGCGCTGCTGCAGGAGGATCGGTGTCCCCCTTCATGCCGTGCCCCCCAGGAGGGGCCGGGTGCTGTAGGAAGGCCATCGGGGCCGGGTGTGGGGTGCCAGCCTAGGACTTGCCCTCGGTGGGGTTGTACTCCGTTTCGCCAGCTGAGACTTGGGAGATGCGGCGGGTGGAACGCCAGAGCCGCCGGGGGAACTGGCCAGGGCGCACCTAGGGGATGGGGAGGTCAGCAACTACCCCACAGCTCATCTCCATTCCTTTCCACATCTCCATCCCCAGCCTCTTCCACAGCTCCAAGCCCATTCTCATCCCCTTTCACATCTCCAACTCCATCCCCATCTTCATCTCCAACTTCTTTCACAACTCCAAATTCACCCTCATCCCTCCATCATCCCATTCTAAGTTCCCACTCTAGTCCTTCCTCCATCTTCTGCATCCATTTCCTGATCTGCATCCCCATCCCTATCCCCAATTCTTTCCTCAACCCCACCCACAACTCCCCTCTCTTCTCCCACTTCCATCCAAACCCCATATCCTACCCTTGGGTGGATCCTCATTCCCATCCCAGCAATCCTGTCCCATCCATCCTGTCTGTCCCACCCCAATCCAATCCATTCATTCTGTCCCAACCCGACCCAACTCATCCTGTACCAGTCTAACCCATCCACTATCATGCCCCATTCCATCCCAACCATTCTGAGCCAACCCAACCCAACAGCCCCCATCCTCACCCAATACATTCATTCTGTCCCACTCCACCCCAAACCATCCCACACTATCCATTCTGCCCCATCTCACCCCAACCAAACCCATCCATTCTATCCCGTCCCACCCTGTCCAATTTCAACCCACCCCATTCCCTCCCAGTCCAATCATACTCTACCCCATCACCATCCCCATCCCTCTCTGCTCTGGGTGCGAGGAGGACAAGCAGAGCTCCTCTGTCCAGCTGAGCACAGGGGATGCACCTCTGTGGCCCCCCTCCACCTCCTGCCCCGACCCCCCAAATCCCTATGGCTGTGCTCACCTCTGCAGGTTGCCCGGCACCCACCACAATCAGCTTGCCATCCTCTAGCCCCACAAGGATGTGGCTCTTCTCCTTGGTCACCGACACGCTGTGGATGGGCACTCGCATGGGCACAGGATGCACTGCTGCCCGGAGGCTGCAAAGAAGAGGAGACGTGGGGGGTTGGAACCAATGGGAATCTTAAGGGGATGTCAGCAGGACGAGCACAATGACATCAGATGTCACGTTGAGTGACACAGGTCAGTGGGCATGGTGGTGATGGGCTGATGGTTGGACTTGGTGATCTTAGAGGTCCTTTCCAGCCTTAACATTCAATTATTCTATCCCTCACCTCTGGAGGTCACGGATCTCCAGCCCACACTGCATGGTCCCCAGCACCACAAACTCCTCCGTCATGCACATGGCCGTCACCTCCTGGTCCAGCGGGACGGAGGCAAGGTGCTTCCCATTCACTGAGTAGAGGTGCAGCGTGAATTTATCCTTCAAAAGAGAGCAAAACGAGGGATAAGTGAGAGGAAGGAGTGGGGGACATGGGGACACCAGCCCTGTCGTGCTACCTCACCTTCAGGGAAGCACGCTCGCCCACAGCGGTCTGGGTGACAATCTGCCCCTCTGGTCCCACAGCCAGGTGGGTGATGGCAGCAGGCAGCGAGCTCTCACCAGGAGGCCGCAAGGACTTCATGAAGAGCCCCCGCTGGATGGTGTGGATGATGATGGTGCCATCCTAAGGAGAAAGGGGACAAGGTGGCGGTGGTTGGTGCTGCTCGGTGGCTGTGACACCTAGAGATGAGCCACACCACCTGCCCTGGCTGACCTTGGAGCCGGAGACAGCCATGTCTAGCTCGGTGCTGATGGCCACGCAGGTCACTTCGTCATCGTGGCCATACAGGACCTGGATGGGTTTGGGGGCCAAGCCGCTGGAAAACCCGCCCTGGTGGAGAGCACACAGGGACCTCAAGGACCTTGCTGTGCCACTGCACGCTCCCAGCAGGGACTGTATTCGTGGGAAGAGCTGGCACAAGGTGCAGCTCCCTACCTGCTGCAGGACCTGCCACACCATGCAGGTGGTGTCCCGGGAGCCAGAAATGAGGTAGATGCCACACAGGTCGAGTGCCAGGCAGGTAACAACATCTGTGACATGCAGGGAGACAACGTGAGCTGCTGCTCCTGTGCCAGGGTGTCTTAGCATCAGGTGGCACCAAGAGAGATACAGAGATGGAGTGTGGGGAGATGTCCCTGCATAGTCTCAGGTCCCCCTGGCACCCCATGGAGGGAGATACTGTACCTATGTGCCGAGTGATGTGCCCAATGACCTTCCCCTTGCCCAGCGAGGTGACACGCAGGCTGTTGTCCCAGTGTCCCCCACTGAAGAGCAGTTTCCCATCAGGGGATACAGCCAGAGTGTGGGAGCACAGGTCGGCACCGGGGGCAAAAGGGCCCTGCAGAAAACGCTGGGTCCTGGAGTGGAGGGACATGGGATGGTGACAAGGACACAGGCAGGTGAATGGCACCACCAGCACCCCCCGATGCTGTGTGACCCAAGGAACCCAGGGACAGAGGATATCCTTGCGGGCTTACTTTGCATTGGAGACGGTGGGGTCTTTGGTGAAGCTGAAATAGTTGGAGATGTTCTTGTCGTAGGGCAGCCAGCTGTGGGTCCCCAGCAAGCCGTTGGCACTCACGGTAACCTGGGCAGAGGTGGTGACAACTGTGACACCTCCCAGGGATACCCAACACCAGTCTCCTCCAGTTCCCCCTCGCTCACCAGGACATCGGGAGATCCCTGAGTGATGAAGGAATGCGCCTGGTTCTTGGGGACCACAGCTTGCACCAGGGACACACCATCGCTGATGCCCTGCAGGGAACACAGAGTCAGTGGGTCCCCTCCTCATTGGTGCCCCCGTCACCCCATGCCCTGTCCCCACCTCCACAAAGAAGGACTTGAGCTGGTCCAGGTTCTCGAAGACGTTGGCTGGACGGGTGTCCAGGCGTGCGAGCCTTCGAGCTGCGCTCTCAGCCGACATCCGGGCAGGATGGGGTTCCTGGGGGAAGAGAGCCATGAAAATGGGGTAGCACCTGCTCAAATGAGGAAGGGGACTTTGGTTTTTCAGAAGGAATGAGCCACCTTGAGCAGCTGGCAGGGTGTCTGCCCGAAATTGCTGATGATACCCTCCAAAGCCTTCCTCTGTGTCTCATCAGCGATGGCATCCAGGTCCACAGCACCTGGGGATGGGGGTGTCAATGAGGCCACCAAGTGGACACCCCCCCTCACCCTGTCCCCCTGGCTCACCCTCATATGTGCAGTAGTAGAAGACGTTGAGGGCCTCCACAGCAGCTGGGCCCCGCTGTTTGTACCCAAAAATGAGATCAATCCACTCGTGCAGGTGGGCCGAAACGTACTCTGATTCCTGAGTGGGCACTGGGTGTCAGGGGGGTTGGGAATGCCTGTTTTCTCCCCAAAACGACCCCACTCCAGCATCTCACCAGGGCTTTGCGGTGTTGGTAGATGAAGTCCTCACGGGAGCGTGCCCACCGTGGCAGCACCACGTCGCTCACCTTCTCGTTGGACATCTGCAGGCAGCCCAGATCGAAGCCTGTGGGCAGAGTGCAGTCAGCGGTCAGGAGTACAACCATCCTCTCCCTGTCCCCATCCCCACCCTTCCATTACCATTCTGGTTCTCCAAAAATTCGGGGAAGTAGAAGAACTCGGGGATGAGCTCCTTGACGTCCACAGGGTTCTCCATGCGGGCTTGCCATGCTGCTGGCACCGAGTGGAACTGCCGGTCCGAGCAGTCAAACCTGGAAGCACGGGTCATCTGTGGGACTCTGGGGGTGGCAGTGTCTCTGCCCCAAGCCCTGGGTCCCCCTGCTGGGTGCTCACCGGCCGCTCTGAAGCTGGATGTGCAGTGTGGTGAAGGGCTCAGTACGGATCAGGTAGTGCATGACGCCCGCTGCGTTAGAGTAGTGCGTACCATAGTGAAATTTGTCCACGGTGCCTGTGGGGTCTTCAAAGCTCTCATACCTGCGGTGGCAAAGCAGGGGTGTCAGGGCAGGAGCTCTGATCCACTGGTCCCTTCTTTCTGGGGCTACTCACTTCTCCTTCACATCCCGTGCATGTCTCTCATTGGCAACCCCAATGGGTTTGGACAGGTCCCGAAACACAGATGGGTTGGTGAGGTCAAGCGTCTCCGAGACGTAGTCCCGCAGGATCCAGGGGAACTGGGTGGGGAAGGAAGTGAGTCAGGCTGGGGGGATTCCAGGGCCACTGTTCAGTCTGGGGAGGGGACGCAGAGTGCTCACCACGGGGTACTGTGAGAGGTCATTGTAGGTGCGTCCCGCAATCGTATTCAGCTGCATGAGGTACTCAAAGTTGGAGATCTCCCGCAAAACCCATTTCTGGAGCAAAGAGATGATGGCACGGGTGGATGTGGGGGCAGAAGATGGAGCAAACTCCACAGATGTCCTCACTAGGAGCAACCCTTTGTCCTCTCTCAGGAGTATACGGATACCTGGGTGAGCCCTGAGGCTTTCAGCAGCTCCTGGGGTGAGCGGCTGCCAAAGTAGATCTGGTTGGGGGGCCGTAAACCCAGGATGCAGGAGTAGACCTTGTTCCTCACCTGCAGAGATGGAGACAGGAGCCCTGGTTAGCACAAGGTCCCCACACGGACATTAACATAGCCCCGGGACACTGAGAAGGTGCCTGGATGGAGATTGGGGGATCTGGGGTGCTGTTACCTTCTTTTTGAAGTTGAGGAAGTAGTTGGCCTGGTCGATGAAGAAGAGCTCAAGTGCAGAGCGGCGCAGGTTGTAGCGGCGCAGGTGGACCTCACGCAGGTGGGACAAGGGGCGCTTGAAGTCGTAGCCAATCCCTGCAGGGACAGCACAGAGCACCGCAGGCTTCAATGACCACACAGCATGGAGACGGGCAGGGGATGAGGCAGAAATCGGGGACGGCACCACCCCAGGGAGCAGCTTGGGCCTGGCCCACATCAAGGAAAGCACCCCAGAAGGGTCAGCATCCATGGAGATGGACTTCAGGGGGGATAGGGGATAGATAGAGACATCTTCATTCCACTTCTGGAGCAAGGACCCATTCTAACTTTTCTAAGACCAGTGATTAGGCAGAGATTGAGCCTCAGTCTCCCCATCCCAAGCTCTCCCAGGCACATATTGTTACCTCCCTCTGTCTCCTCCTTTTCACTGCTGCCATCATAGAAGTAGACATGCTGGGTTGTCACCTCCAGGCGGCCCGGGACAACAGCCACCGTTGTGATGAGCTCGCAGTCCTCTGAGACCACCAGCTTCTCCCGCTGGTTCTGCTCCTTGGGCTCGGCCCTGAGTGACACAGGGTCGTGAGAACACTTCCAGCCTGGGGGACCAAGAGTAATGGAAAGGGATGGGGACACTCACTGGATGTCCAGGACAGGGAGATCCTCTTCGGCCAGCTGGTCGTCTTCCAGCTCGCTCACCTTAGCCTCCTTGGCCATGGCGAGTGGGAGGGACTCAGCAGGGTTGTGGAGGTTATCAGCTCCTGAAATGAGGAGGGGTCAGTAAGCATCACACTGTCAGGGGGAATAAGGGGTCAAGGAGTCCCCAGGTGCCTCACCCAGGTTGTCCCGCAGAGCGCTGGCCTCCAAGTGCTGGTCAAAATTCAGGTTGGGCACTAGCTTCAGCCGCATCCTGGAGTAAGTCTCAGCACTTGACAGCTTCCAGCGAACTTCGGGTGGGTTCCTGAGGGTGGGAGGGGGTAAGGCAGCCCAGGCCCCCATCTGTGATCCCCTGGATCAAAGGGGGGGGGAACAATGGGTGCTCACCGGTCAGCCCAGGCGGAGCGAGGTGAAGTGAGGAGGCGGCACAGGGAGCGCCACTGCTTCAGCACTGTGCTGTGGTGGTTGTTAGCCTGCTTGAGCACGTTGGCATGCCGGGCATTTTCAGCCTTGGTACGTTTTGCCACTGGCTCCAGCACCAGCTCCTGCCAAGGGAGAGGGAGGGTGACGTGAAGGTGGGACCTGGGGAGATCTGTGGCCAAGCAGCGCATCACTGGGATGATATCTCAGAGCTGAAGAGCATATCATTGATATAATTGGGACAGTATCTCTTGGAGTGAGGAGGATGCCTCCAGGATAACATCCCTGAGATGAGGAGCACATCTCCAGGATCACGTCCCCACGGTGAGAAGCATGACCCTGGGGTGACCCTCAGATGATATCCCCGGTGTGAGGAGCACATTCTAGGGTCACGGATATCATCATACAGCTGTGTCCCAAGGGTATGGAGTATATTACTGGGATGATAACCCTGAGATAAAGAACACATCTCCAGGATCATGTCCCCAAGGTGAAGAGCATGATGCTAGAGTGGGCAGCATGTCTTGCAGATGATGTCCCCAGGATAAGGACATCCCTGTGATGACATCCAGGGGTGAAGAGCATATCACTGAGACAGTATCTCTGAGATGAGAAGGACATCCCCAAGATAACATCTCTGGGATGAGGAGCATATCTCAAGGATCATGCCCTCAAGACAAGGAGCATGTTCCTGAAACGAGGAGCATGCCCTCAGGGTAAGGAGCACAACCCTAGGAGCACATCTCCAGGATTACGTTCCCAAAGTGGCAAGCATGACCCTGGGGTGAGGGAAAGGAGCATGCCCACAGTATGACATCCTTGGATTTAGGACCACGGCCACAGGATGAGAAGCCCACTCCCACGGTGATGTCCCTGGGGCCAGGAGGAGGCAGTACCTGGAACATTTTCCTGCTGTCTGCCTTGTCCCTCTCCCTCCGCAAGGAGCTGCTCATCATGGCATCGTAGCAGGCATTCCAGAAGTTGGACATGTGGTCGTGGCTTTTGGCAAATGTGTCCATCTCGAACTGGGCCATGGTAGGCTGCACCTAAAGAGCAAGTGGGAAAAAAAAAAGAGATGTTGTAGGGAGCATTGGCACCAGCACCATCTATTGTTCATCCAGCTACGAGCATCTTTTTCGGAGGTCAACCCTGCATGGAACTGTGTTATCCTAGCCCAGTGGCAGTGGTGTAACCCAGCTCCAACATATAACTCAAGTGTAATCACAGAATGGCCAGGGTTGGAAGGGACCTCAAGGATCATGAATCTCCAACCCCCCTGCCACAGGCAGGGCCACCAACCTCCACATTTAATACTAGACCACCAACCTGCACATTTAATACTAGACCAGGCTGCCCAGGGCCCCATCCAACCTGGCTTTGAACACTTCCAGGGATGGAACATCCACAACTTCTCTGGGTAGCCTGTTCCAGTACCTCACCACTCTCTCTGTAAAGAACTTCCCCCTGACATCCAACCTAAATCTTCCCTCCTTCAACTTAAAACCATTTCCCCTCCTCCTGCTGTTATCTACCTTTCCATAGAGTTGACTCCCCTCCTGTTTGTAGGCTCCCTTTAGGTACTCAAAGGCTGCAATGAGGTCACCCCGCAGCCTTCTTTCCTCCAGGCTGAACAAGCCCAGCTCCCTCAGCCTGTCTCTTTAGGGGATATGCTCCAGCCCCCTGATCATCTTTGTGGCCCTCCTCTGGACCCTCTTTAAGCTTCAGAATGGTTCCCCAACGCCCCCAGCGATACCACCCCATACCCCATGGCACCCACGTGCTTCTCAATGAAACTCCTCCACTCAAGGGTGGTGCAGAACTGCTGGAAGTCCTCATAGAACGTGGGGCTACCGTTGGTGGGAGGCAACGAGGGCAGGAACTGCTGCAACTGCAGAGTCTCGTAGCACCGGTCCATGAGCGTGCGCACAATGGGCACCAGCCAGGAGAAGGTCTCTGATTTGGCATCCAGTGAACGCTGCAGTGGGGTCTCCAGTTTGCCCAGCAGGTAGCAAGCTTCATCTTTTTTGGGCGCCGTGGAAGTCTGCAGCAAACTGTGCAGCTTCACGTAGGCCAGTGAGTGCAGCTTAGGAGAGGGGACACAAAAGATGGGGCATTAGATGAATCACCAAAAAGTGCCGAAGTCTGCTCCGGAGCCCAGGGAAGGGGGGACCTACCTGGGGGTCCTGCAGCAGGATGTAGCCCACCAGGATGCGCAGCCCTGTCTGGGCCATCTCCTTGAGGTCAGAGGTGCCGTTGGCTGGGTGGTACCAGACGCCCAGCTTGTCTAGCAGGCTGCTCACCCCCTCATAGATCTGGGGAGGGGGGGGGTGGAAAGGGGACACAGTGAGTCCTCACAAAGCCAACACATCTGTCCCCAACCCCCAGACATCACTGACTTTGCTCAAGATGCATTTGCGTTATGGGTAGGGGATGGGATGAGGGCCAGGGTTAGTGCAGGGGGATTAGGTTAGAGCATGTTTGGCATCAGGGTGGCAGGTCAGGGTCTGATTATAGGTTTTAAATGAGGGATGGGTATAGGATTAGAGATAGGACTAGGTATAGGGTTTGGGCACATGGTAGTTGTGTAGGGTTAAGGGGTTAGGATGAGGGTTTAGGGCTAGGATATGGGATTGGGGTTAACAGTAAGAGTGTAGTGTTAGGGTAAAGGTTTAGAATCAGGTTTAGAAGTCAGATTTGTATGTTATGGTCTAGGACAAGGTTTTAGAATTAAAGCATGGGTTAGTTTCTAGGATTAGGTTTATAGACTACAGGCTAAGGGTAGGGTTGAGGGTCAAGGGTTAATAGGGTTAGCGGTTAGCATTAGGGTTAGGTTTACAACAGGGTGTTCTGTTAGATTTAGGGTTAAGACCTATGTTTAGAGCTGGGCCTTATGGCAACAACATACAGATGGGGCTTAGGTTAGGGTTCATTTTAGAGATTGAGGCTGGATTTACAGGTTATGGACTAGGTTTTAGGATTAGGCCATGGTTTACTTACTAGGGTTAGGCTTGTGGTTTACAGGTTAGGGGCTGGGTTTAGGGTCAGGGCTGATTCCAGGGTTAGAGACCAGCACAAAGGTGTAGGGTTCAACCTGGGACCCTGCCTGCAGCCACACACCTTCTCACTCCACAGGGCCTGGTTGTTATGCCCCTCAGAAAACAAGAAATCTTGGAGCAGCCGCAGCAGCTTGAGTGCATTGTGGGTGAGGCCGGGCAGTGCGGCTGGCCCCGACTCCTTCAGGTCCGTCAGCGCTGACTCCAGCATCATCTCCAGCAAGCTGTGGGACAGCAGGTGGCTCTGCAGGGTTGGCCACCACCCCGGAACAGCCCCACAGTACGCCCACAGAGCCTGTATTCCCCCAGCAAACCTGCGCTTGATCTCATCAGGGGATCGCACCAGCTCACACGCCGTGCCCAGCTTGGTGAGGACGGAGAAGACCTGGCCACGCTCCCTCCATGCAGCATCATCCCAGCCCTCCACCCCGCGCCACGTCACCGAGAAGATGATGTTGGTCAGGAGGTTGCACAGCTCCTCCTCAGGCGTTTGCTACCAAGGGAGGGGGAAAAGCATTAGAGATTCCCAACAGTATCACCTTTTTGGGTAGCGCTATGGATTTGGGGCTCACCTGGGGGTTGCTGGTGTTGGAGATGTTGTCGCTGGGCAGAGCGTCCTGGTAGCTGCTCTCATCCAGCACGTTGGAGAGGCTGGAGCTTTTGCGGTTTCGCATTCCTGGAAAGGGTTTGAAGCTTTCTAGGGGTGAAGGGGTTCCGGGGCCGCTGGCAGGTGTCTGTGCACCACTCTCGGCTGTGGCGATGGAGCTGGTGCTGGCCAGGTCGAGCCCCAGGTCGAAGGGTGAGGTGGAGAAAGGCGAGAGTGGGTGGTAGACACCATCAAAGGGGACATCCCCAGGATTGGAAGAAGAGCGGCTCGCCCGGTCAGAGGAGTCGAAGGACTTGAAGTTGTAGGAGTGGAAGGACTTGGTGCGGCCACTGGGCGAGATGGAGTGGTCAGAGAAGCCCTCAGAGAGCTCCTGGTCTGAGGCTTCGTATCCCAGTGGCAGGAAGACGTCCACCTCCTGCAGCTCGGCTGGCAGCGGGCTCATGCTGCCCACGTTGTCCTTGCCCACCTCAGTCTCCTTGCTGGGGTGGTCTGTGAAGCGGAGGAGCTCAAGGCAGCCCCCACTGCCCGAGTGGCTGAGGCTGTGCTGGCGGGACTCGTAGGATTCCTTGACGTACAGCTTGGTGAGTGTGTCCTGCCAGCCCGCCAGCCTGGCCAGCTGCCTCACCATGTCCTGCTGTGCGTAGATCAAGTGGAAGAGCTGCAGAAGGAGAAGAAGTGGGATCCAATGGAGTCACCTCAGCTCCTCTCAGGGTAGCTGGACCCGGTGAATGGCGGGGGATGGATGGTCACCGATGGCTCTGCTCACCTTGCGGCAGATATCGAGCCGGACGGTCAGGTCAGCCCTGTGGGACAGGTAAACCACAGCCACCAGGTCCTTGTAGTTAGGAGGATCTGCAGGCAAGGAGAGAGGGCTTTTTGTCTCTCCAAGCCACAAAAGGCCCCCAAGGCTTACCCCCAGCCAGCTGAGCCCCGTGGTAAGCCAAGAGGATGGCCCTTGTGGTATGATTTAGGATGGGACAGGGTGGATTTGGGCAGGACACACGGTACCTGCCCCAAGGACCTGCTCTGAGAGGCAGCGGAAAAGCAACATGGAACTGGGAATGTCACTGAGGCAGGCAATGAGCCCCTGGTACCCAATGTCCTTCAACTTCAGGCGGCTCTTGCAGCGCTCAGGGACCTTCTCATACTTCAGCATCTTGTAAAGCACCTGGCAAGGTAGAGAGGGGTGGTGATGCTGTTGTAGGGATGCCCCCAGACTCCAGGGACAATACCAGAGACATGTCTCACCCTGAAGACTCTTTCCCGCACTTCATCTGAGAACTTCTTCTGTACCAGCAGTGAGAAGAGGACTTCCACATGGCCTGGCTCAAAGAGGAAGGCAAAAAGCTGCTCCTGGGAGGGTGAGCCCTTCAGCAGGCTGTGTATCACCTCCAGTGCTCCGCAGACCTACAGGCAATGGGGATGGCTGCATGCTGCCCTCCATGCACCCCACCAGAACCTCAGTGCCTTTCCCCCACTTGCCTGTTGACCACTGCCAAGAGCAGGGACAGCCCTAGTTGACTGGGGACAACATTTAGAGTGGTTTGGTGGGACCTGGATGGCCAGAAGTCATACCTGCTGCTCATCCTGTGCTGCGGCCACATAGTTCAGCAAGCTCTGCATCTCCTCCCCAGAGAAGCTCCGGCAGAAGAAATCCTTCACCAGGCTGAAGAGGGATGTTTGTACCGTCTTGATGTCATCAGTAGCCGTGGACTTCTCCCTAGAGGAACTGAGGAAGAGATGCATGTGGTGGATGCCCCATCCCTGCATACACTCAAGGTCAGGCTGGATGGAGCTCTGAGCAACCTAATCAAGCTGTGGGTGTCCCCGTTCACTGCAGGGGAGTTGGATCAGATGGCCTTTAGGGGTCCCTTCCAACTCATATTCTATGATACTCCCACTGGGTAGTACACAGCCACCCTCTTTCTCCTTGTCACTCATCATCAGCACAACCCCAAATCCCAACATGAAGCCTGAGCAGCTCCTGAACAGAACATCCCTTCAGGCCAACTGTGCACACAAGAAAACATTTACCCCATGTACTGGGTCTCTGAAGGGACAAGGCACAGGGAGCAGAAGCGCCTACCACAATGCTTCCATGATATGCTTGCAGGGGGAATATGACCCCAAATAAAAGCATCTAACCCAATGTGCAGCTCCCAGAGACCAATCCCACCATGGTGCTGGTGCCTGGGGGCTAGATACCCCAGTTACAAGCAGCAGCTCACCCATAGTACGTCCGGATGGAGTCGAGGACGTATTGTACCCCATATTTCTTGCGGATGCGCTGCTTGTGGTCCTTGACGACGTTGGCCAGGTACTGGATGTGACCTGCGTGGAGAGGCCATGAGTGGCCCTGGGGGCCATACCACCATCCCAGGGATCCCTGTAGATGCCCCTGCTCCCACCTAAGCGGACAGCAAAGTCACTGTTGCTCCAGATGCGGAAATCAAAGAGGAGATGCTGGTAGAGGAGGTGCAGCAGCAGTCCACTGCCTTCAGAGGCCACTTGCTCCATCAGGATCTGCGAGGCCATCAGCGTGCTCATGTCCAGCAGTGGGCTAGACACCTGCCCAGGGTGAGAGGGGAGGTCTGTAGCATGGGGAGTGACCCAGGATGGAGCCTGGTAGCTGTGGCAGCCCCCACCTTCTGCAGCAGCGCACCGATGATGGCCGGCCCGTGGCACTGCACCAGGCTCTCCTGGTTCACTGGGTGGTTGCGGATGAAGTTCTTCACCAGCAGCAGGAAGGCAGCCACGCTGTTCCTTTCCAGCCTGCTCTCTGTAAGGCACGGGGCAGAGCTGGGAGCCATCAGCCCTGCTCCCTACAGGCTCCTTTCCACCTCTACCTCTGATCATGATGGGCATCCTGGTGACCCTGTCACCAACTTTTCTCCATGCACTTGCCATCCCATTCACCCATTTCCCTCCAATTTAACTGAGTGTAAACCTCAGCTGCTCTGAGCTCCCTGAAAGTTAGTAGGGAGAAATCTCACTTTTCCTATGGGGGGTAAGGCTTCTGCATGAACCTAAGTCTACGATAAGACATCAGAGACTAAAAGCAAAGTCAAAACTGGAGGTAAGCATGCTTGAACCACCTTCATCTTCCCAGAACTTCTCACTTATAACTAATTTGGTCATAATAACCTGAAAATACGTCAGCAACAGCAAGGTTTCTCCGTAACACCATAAATCTTGGTGTTCTGGCCAAGACAATACCAGCCAGGAGGAGGCAGCAGCTATGTGGCAGTGGGGTTACCTCCAGCCGCCTGAGCAGTGTGGCTCCTGCCCCACATCCTCCTCAAAGTCCTCACCTGAGGACCTGCCCAGTGGGATGAGCATGCCCTGGGCGTTCCTGGAGGACGTCAGCTCTGGCCCTACCAGGTCATTGGTCTCCTGCTCGTCCTCGGATTCCTCCTTCTTGGTTACCACTTGCTCGAGCAGGGGCAGCAGGACACCCATCCCACCCACGCAGTTGACCACATCCTGCCAAGAGAGGTGAGAAGTTTTGCTGTGTGTTCCTGAGTGCTGTATGGTGATGGTCACGTACGGAAGGCAGCTGCATATCCACCCAGAGCCAGGGATCCACAGGACCTATCCTGCCCAAAGCACAAGGCTCTATGGCCAGCAAAGAGTGAAGTATGCCTTGACCTATCCTACAGCATGCACCTCCAACAGGTTGCTCAGAAGCATGTGTTCCCCTGCAGTAACCATCCATGGAGCCCAGTCTGGACACTCACAGCCCACAAGGCACAGAGGTCCTTGGGAGGGCCAAGGAATAGCTGGACTTTGGTGGACCCATAGGTCCTTGCTGGAAGTAGTTCCCCAGTTCCCCTGCTGGGGAACCACCATGGCCATGTAACATCCCACAGAAGTCCTGTCCTGAACCCAAAGGTACCCTAGGTCATGGGGTCAGGGTGGGCCACCTGGCACCCAACATACCTTGACATCCCAGTTGACCACCTTATGCCCCGTCAGCCTCCCGTCCAAGCCATGACTGGGAGAGAGGTCCAGGCAGATGTTATTTCTGCAGGCCTAGAAGAGAGCATCCCAATCTATGAAGACAGTGGACACTTGTTGGGCACAGGACAAGAGGGAAATTAAAAGAGAGATTTAGAATAGATATTAGAAGGAAATTCTTTACTCAGAGAGTGGTGAGGTACTGGAATGGGCTGCTCAGAGAAGCTGTGGATGTCCCATACCTGGCAGTCCTCGGGGACAGTATGGCTGGGGACTGGGGCAACCTGATCTGGTGAGTGGCGACTCTACCCATGGCAGGGGTTGGAAGTGGATGGGCTGTCAGGTCTCTTCCAACTCAAACTAGTCTGTGTCTTTATGGTTCTATGATATGATCAGTGTGTGACTCAAGAAATCTCAGTGGGAAAAAGATAGGAAGGGATGGACATGGGCTCAACATTCCCCATACAGAGGAAGATCCTGGTGAGTTCAGGCAAAGTGAGAGCATCTTCATGGGTCTGTCCTCACCTGTGGGGTGTAGTACAGCAGGAGCTTGCTGCTGAGCTCCACAAGGTCACCTTCCAGCGTAAACGGAGATGCAATGTTTGGACCTGAGCAAAGAAAGAGGGGTCAGTGGGGAAGGGCTGGAGATACGTTTGCCATCAGAAGCCTCACTGATGTGTCCAGCCCCTACGTACCCAGGCAGAAGAGCGCCTTGACTTGGGTTTGCTGCAGCACTTCACAAAAGATAGCCACGGAGCCCAGGTGGCCCTCGAGGGAAGTAGGGGTGCCCCACTCAGTATCCTGGCTGCCAGCTGCTGTGGTGGACACCACTCCCTCGGTGGGGGGCTGCAGGGGGGTCCAGGCATGGGGTCCCAGGGTGGCAGGGAAGGACTGTGAGCGGCAGAGCACGGGGTGCGGGGGGAAGGTCAGCTCCAGCCCATGGGACGGAGGTGGGTGGCTGCTGCTGGAGGCTGTTGTGGTGGTGCGGTGCCCCGCAGAGCCAATGCAGCAGGATGTGAAGGACTGGATGGGAGAAGAGATCATGGAATCATTTCAAGAAAATGACTTGTAAAGTCATAGAGTCCAACTGTGAACCCAGAACTATCAAGTCTAGCTCAATACCATAGCTCCCTCTGCACCATATTTACAAGTCTTTTAAATACTTTCAGGGATGGTGACTCCAATTACTTCCTTGGGCAACCTGTTCCAATTCTACACAACCCTTACAAAAAAGTTCTTCCCAATATCCAACCTAGATCTCCCCTACCTTAAGGCCACTACCTCTTGTCCTGTAATTTAGATCAAAAATAGATTGTTAAGGCTCAAAAAGACCTCTGAGATCACCAAGTCCAATCCCAGCCCACCCCTACCATGCCCAGTAAACCATGCCCCCAAATGCCCAAGTCTCCACAATTCTTAAACACCTCCAGGGATGGTGACTCCACCACTTCCCTGGGCAGCCTGTTATGGAGCAGTGTTCAGTTCCCAGCCAGTGTCACAGAGAAGGATGATGCGGTGCTGGAAATGGCCCTGACCTCATGGAGGGATGGGAAGCGGAGCTGTGCTGTCTTCCTTAGGTGTCCATCTGCGTAGATGCTGACCACATTCTGTCCGAAAGGCCGACGGCCAGCGACATGGACAACATCAATGCAGTGCTGTGGGGGACAAGCAAGAGGTGTGAGGGGTATCCCCCACCACAAGGACGGTGATGGGGACATCACTCACCCAGGATGAGTCGTTGAAGGCCACCTCCGGCAGCGCCACCGTCATGTAGTCCTTCTTGGTGCAGACAGCTACCACCAGCATGCCGTCGGTGGTGAAGAAAGCCTCAAAGCCCGTCCCACTGGCTGTGAAGAAGCTGAAGAGAGGACAACGCAGTGAGGACAGTCGCATCTTACCATCCTCACCCTCCTCACCTTATCACCCCATCCTCACCATCCTCACCTGTAGAGCTGCCTCCTCTTCAGCCTCGTCGGTGGCCCGAACTCCTCCTCACTGAGGCAGAGCCAAGCATGGAAAGCAAAGGCACCTCCAGGCCACTTCTGGACGGCGGGCACCATGATCCCTGCCATGCCAGGTGTCAGGTCGAAGTACTGCAGTGCCCGTGGGGGTCCCTCAGTCCGTGCCATTCCTGAGAGCACCCTCAGGACTGGTGCTGTGTAGGGGTGGGCACCCCGGCCCCGTTCACGCCGCAGCAGCCTCAACAGCTGCCGCAGCTCACCAGGCCGGATGGAAAGCCTGCCCAGCACACGTAGCAGCTCCAGCAGGTTTTCAGAGCAGGCAGGTGGAAGTGCTGGCTCTGAGGCCAGAGCAGCCAGCAAGCTGCCCACCATGCCTGCCTTGACGCAGGTGAGGCGGCTGGGCAGGGAGGCCTCGCACAGCTGCCGTAGCCGCTCTGAGAGGAAGAGCTGCAGCTCACGGCATGCCAGTGCTGGGAGCCAGGCCAGAAGCAGGAGCAAGGGCTGCTCATTGCGGATGGGGCGTGCTGGGAAGGAGCTGTGGTCACCTTCTACTGCCTGCAGGAATACAGAAGGTTGGTGAGGTCCTCACCATATATAGAGAGAGATGGGTCTTCTCCTAGCCATTTTGGACATGTGGTGGAGACCCCTGTGCACCAAGCACCTTGGGAGACCCTTGTAAGCCAAGTGTCCTGGAAGGCCCTTGTGCACCAATCATTTTGGGGACCCCCATGCTTTAAGTGTGTTGGAGATCCTCATGCAGCAAGTATCTTGGGGACTTCCCTTCACAAGACATCTTGGGGACCCCTGTGCACCAAGCATCTTGGGAGAGCCTCCTACATGAAGACTTTTGGGAGACCTCCCAGCATCAAGTGCCTTGGAAACCTTCTGCAAAGCAAGCCCGTTTGTGCACCGAGATTTCTGGGGAACCCCCTGCACCAAGACTCTTGGAAACCCTCGTGCAACAAACGACAGACATCCCTGTGCACCAAGCACCTGGGGAGAACCTCCTGCATTGAGCACCTTGAAGATCCCCACAAACCCACCCAGCAGTCTCAGAGCAAAGAGCACAGCACTCAAACAGACTCAAATCTCCCCAAAGCTGAGCATGATTAAAAGTTGAAGATGGTGTGACCACCTTAAGAGGGGGACCCAGTGGGGACTGGAGATGAGAGAGAGGGCTGAGATCAGCCCAGCTGCTCCACCGTGGTGCCAGTGCAGAGTATTTTGCTTGGAGTGAAGGAGAAGAAGGCTTATGTAAGATGGGAGGGCTTCTGGATTAGCCAAGGGAGTGTTTACCATGTTGAAGAGCTCCTGGAGCAGGCGCTGTGTGGGCTGGCCCTGGCTCCTCAGCACCTCATAGAGATGGGCATAGCCAATGCGCTCCTTAAACACCTCCTGCAAGCATGCACATAACATGAGGTCCTACAGAAGCCCTAGGATGAGCTGCATCACCCCCAGGCATTTCTTCGGGGTGAAAAAACCCCAACCCCATCTGTGCTTGGGGACATCCTCCTCCCATTCCCACCTTTGCAGAGGGTGAGTTGCTCATGATGGCTGTGAGCACGCTGACGGCATGGACTGCGATGGCATCGGAGCCGCTGTCGAAGACCTGTGGGACAGCTGGTGGGTCAGCAGTGGGCATCACCCCTAATCCCACCAAGCAGCTGAGTGTGGGGTAGTTTCTCAGAATACCTGCTGGAGCCCATTGCTGGCTGGTGGCTGCACAGAGAGCTCACTGTAGGCTTCACCTGCATCCTGTGGACTGTTGAGGTAGAGCTGGGGCGAGGAAGACAGAGACCAACAGGGGGTGGTGGGGAGAGAAAAAATAGGGTTATGCATCATTCCTGCCCTGCTCTGGGGTACAGGGGTGGTGCTGGAGTGGCTCCATCCCAGCACTGCTTGGGGTGTTTACAGACAAGGAGGCTGAGTATGTTGCAGATGAAGATGCTGCAGTGCACGCAAGAAAAAAATGCAAGAATGACTTTTTACATGGACAGATAGTGATGGGACAAGAGAAAATGGTTTTAAGCTAAAAGAGAGGAAATACAGGTTGGATGTTAGAGGAAATTCTTTACACAGACTGCTCAAAGCAGCTGTGATCCCTGGCCAGGCTGGCTGGGGCTTTGGGCACTTGGTCTATGGGAGGTGGCCTTGCCCATGGCACATGGACATGGCACATGGTTGGTACTGGACAGGCTTTAAGGTTCGAACCGTTCTAAGATTCTGTGGTTCATCCCCTGACCCCATCTCAAATCCCAACCCTGCTGTGTGCAGGCATACTGCAGCACTCTGGTACCTTGCTGTTCTGGAGGAGGCGGATGATGTGTTCGAAGCAGTTATTGCTCAGGAAGACAGCTTGAAGGACTGGCCGGTCATCACAGCTCAGCATGGCCGGGATGGCATCTACAATGGGCACAGTGGGGAACAGGGCTCAGCACCCACCCCGCCACCCTGCTCCCATGCTCCCCAACCCCCAGCTTACCCAACATCTGCACCCGCAGCGCGATGAGCCCTCCGGCCGCCTCTGGTGACACAGTGATGGGGTCGGCATTGAGCACTCTGAAGTACCCATCCAGCAGCATGCGCAGGGGCACAGGGCCAGGGCTGCTGGCATGCAGGGCGTGCACTGCTGCCACCACACTGCGCAGTGTCAGTCCCAGCAGCCCAAAGCACGGCGGTGGCCCTGAGCTCACCCGGCGTAGCACTCCCAGCAGCACCTCCAGTGCTGCCGGCGTGATGGCTTGCAGTGCGTTGGACTGTCAGGAAAGGAAACCAAAAACAAAAATATCCAAATCTCCTTTTAATTTGGCATAAAATCCCATATTTAAGCCAGGTCAAGTGTACAAGGCCAGACTGAATGGGGCCCTGAGCAGCCTGGCAGTATTAGATACAGAGGTTGGTGGCTCTGCCTGCGGCACAGGGGTTGGAGCATCATGATCCCTGAGGTCCCTTCCAACCCAAGCCACTCTGTGATTCTATGATTCTACGAATCTCTGATATCTGCACAATGAATTGCTACTTTGCTGCCTGCTTCTGGTATATGCAAATTAACTCCAAGCACATTTCAGAGCTGTTAATCAAGCTCTGCTTTCTCAAGCACTGGGTTGATTAGAACTTGCGTGTGCTCAGCACTGATTCTTCCAGCTGAGATGCTCTCAGCTGCATCCCAGATCCGAACTTGTTCTTGCTGGTGAGCAAGCTCTGCTGCATCAGCTTCAGTTCGGATACCTCCTTAACTTCATTTTTGCTTTTTAAGGGTAAAACCATAAATTTCGGCTTGCAATTTTAACTGTGATTCTATAAGGCTATGCAGAATTAAGGTGTTTAATTGCAGCAAAGCATCTCACTTGTAATAAATAAGGCTTTGCAGTTTAGTCTCAGCACATTTTGGGGAGTGAAGGTTTGGCAGAGCAGTGTTGTTTCCCATGCCCCCATCCCACCTTGGCCCCAGAGAGGATGGCTCCAAAGAGATGGATGAGGCGAAGCTGGAGCTCGTCGGGGAGCTGCCCACCAGGCTGGAAACATTCTGCAAGTACAAGAGAGGTAGAAGAAAATAGAAGGCAGAAATTCCCCTTTTTACCCACCCCATAACCCATCCTTGACCTTGTTGCTGATGAAGGGGGGGAGGGAGCGCAAACCCCTCCGCTATTTTCAGCTTTGGCTGCAGCATGGGGAGATTTCTGTTGTAAAATCTAGAGGTTTTGGTTCTAAAATCAGGTCCAGCTGGGGAATGGGGATTCACAGCCAGAGCCACTAACAGCTTGCTGGGACTTTAGGTGCTTTCAGCAGCCCCCTAACAAGGAGGGGGTTTCTATTTCACAGGTCAGCGATGGGGTTTTCAGAGCTTCCCCAGCCAAGCTGTGTTTCTGTCAGGTGCTAACCAAAACAGGCCCAGCACTGTACACCATGGTGGGCAACCAATGGATTTAAACCTCAGCGTTAATCACGGGATAATAAAAAGTCTTCAGACTTCAGGGATTGCTGCCCAGACCACACAAAGCAGGGGGGCTGCAGGGAGCAGGGATGGGTGTACCTTGGAAGAAGGTGTCGAACTCGGGGGGGCAAAGCGGCAGGTGCGAACTTGTATTTGCTCTTCTCCTTCGTGCTGACAACTTCTCTGGAAGGAGAGGAATGAGGAGCAGGGAGAAGAGGGGTAGAGGATGCAGGGATCCATGCCCCTGGTTCTCACCCACTCAGCTGCCGGCGCCAGGTCTGGTAGGGGTCGAAGAGGCACTCGCAGAGGTGCAGGGCATACAGCATCACGCTCTCCAGCTGTGCCCTATCCTCCTGGCCACCACGTAGCTGCCAGGGACAGGCAGAGAAAGGTTAATCCCAAATAACATCCCTAAGACCCTCCTATTTCAGCTTTGTCCCATTGGGATTCATCCTGCCCCCATATCTGCCCTCCCAGCACTGGGGATTGAGGTCGTGATGATGGCAACGCTCACCTTGCTTGCACAGATCCGCAGCAGCGCCAGCACCTCCAGGATGAAGCCGGGGGTTTTGTCGGTTTGGACATTTTCAAGGTTTCTGCAAGGTGTAAATGCCATTTTAGGGGAAGGGGTGGTGGGGGAATAACACACCTAGAGAGGGGGATAACTGCCGACCAAGGCCACGTCCTGGGCTGACCCCATCCTCCCACGTTACGCAGCCCAACTCAAAGCCCAGTGCAGTCCCATTGTTCAGGACCTGGCTCCTATCCAGTGCTAAATATAAAGGCTTTGGTGGCTGGGAGGGGGGACAGAAGGACGGTCCCCTTGCCGGGGGGGGGGGGGGGGGGGGGCTCCAGGGATGCTTCAGCAACCAGGGATTGGGTGGGAGCTAGCACAGGCTGCCATCAGCACAGCCTTATCTGCGGTGTACAGGCAGCGGCGCCAGGAGAGCAGCGGGCAGGAAGGGGCCAGACAGCCACAGGGCCCCCCC
>JAPSGF010000214.1:176995-220102 GCA_035772895.1 Perdix hodgsoniae | reverse complement strand
TGTGGGAAGAAAAATGGGGATTTGAAGAGAAAAGTGGGGATTTGAGGCAAAGTTTGGGGTTCAGAAGGAGAAAAATGGGGATTCGTGGCAAAAAATGGGGGTTTGTGGGGAGAGAAGTGAAGATTTGAGGAGAAAAGTGGGGATTTTGGGGGAGAAAAGTGAAGATTTGAGGAGAAAAATGGGGATTTAAGGAGATAAAAGGGGATTTGAGGAGAAAAATGGGGATTCGTCGCAAAAAATCGGGGTTTGTGGGCAAAAAATTGAAGATTTGAGGAGAGAAGTGGGGATTTGACGAGGAAAATGGGGATTTGATGAGGAAAATGGGGATTTGAGGGGAGAAAAGTGAAGATTTGAGGAAAAAAATGGGGTTTTGGATGCTCTGATCTGAGCAGACCTCAGCACGTTATCTGGCCCTTCGATCTCCTCACCTGGCTCCACGCACAGAGACAGAAAGGTCAGGTGCAAGATATAAACCAGAGTTGAGCACTGGGAATAAGTTCGTGGAATGAATCTCCTTTAATGTGTTTGGGTTTCTTTGTAAATTGAAATCTAGATGCTAATAAGGAATGTGCCTTCAGGTGCATTAAAATATATCTAGAGACAAACATCAGTCTAGTATTGCTGGAAGAGCAGATTTACACCTGCACTCATATGACGATTCTAAAACATCCCCACTGTGATGGGTTTGGTTAGTGCAGACTCTGAATCAAAGTGTCAAAATGTCATTTCCCAGAACTGCCTCGAGAACACACACACTTGCCAGCTAAAAGCTGTCAGCTCCAACTGTGCTATAAAATACCCAACACAGCAGAACCACTCGGGGCAAAATGCAAGGGGCTGCTTGTAAGTCAGCTTCAACCAAACCACTCTGAGGAAGAGGTATTTGCCTGAGAAGCCATCTATACGTGCACAGCTACACATTTCTCAAAGTGCAATGCAGGCATTTCTTTAAGGGCATCAAGTAAACCAAGCAACTGCCTCAGCTCTAGAGCACTCAGCCAATGCAGAAAGCAGAGGCAGTGCCTTTTAGTTAAGGTTAATGCAGCCTGCATCAACAAAGCAGCCCTTTTTGCAAGAGTGATGTGTACTAAAGTAGGAATGGCAAAGCTGATACAACTCCAGCTTCCTTCAGTACACAGAGTAAAGCTAAATGTGAAATACACAATCAGTCCATAGCTCAGCACTTTATCTCAGTAACACCTGGGGGAGCCAAGAAGTAAATCTAATCAATAGGCACATACATAACAGAGATACTGGTCCTAAATTACCACCATTATGCTGCAGAACAGCTTCCATTAGTATCATTTGCTTCCACACAAGGAAACAAGCTAAGCAGAATTTGAAAAATAAGGCAACAATTTGATTAAACTTTTAATACATCAGCACAAGGAGACAAGGTCAGTTTCTAAAGTCCCGTCTGCACATGCATTTCCCAGCTCACAGCATGCAATTTCCATACTTTGCCTTACACAAAAAAGGATTGCTGCTGACCTAAGATTTTAGGGGAAGAAGGACAAAGTTCCTGCAAATGTAAGGGACAGCAAGCCTTCACAACCACCACCATTAAAGCAGAATTGTATTTCTGTAATGCTTCTGCTTTGGAAGCGCATCTAGAGGCACACATCAGCATCAAAAGAACATGTACTGAGAACTCCAAAAGGGGACAATACTCTTTGAAGACTGCATATTAGTAAAGAAGACAGTTGTGTCTTCTTTCACTGAACTGAAGCTCTGCATCATACAGCAGGAAAAACAGTAAATCAGTAAAAAAAACAGTAAAACAGTAAAAAACAGGAATCATCCAGCAAGTTTCCTACTGTGCTTTTAGCACCAAGAAACATAGGTTAGAGAATCTGACCATGGCTGATACCTGTGATCAACTATAAAATTTCAAATTTTAAACATATTCCAGACCAATATCCTCTATGTATGCAACAATGAAACAAGACCAGCACATTACCTTCCTCTTTTCATCTGATCTTCCTACCTCAAAATGCATTAAAATAAACTCAAGAAAGGAACAGGAAAGCTTATTTAATGCACTTAAAGCACATACACAGAAATACAAATTCTACCTCATACCTCAATTAAGAAACCATCAGAGTGACAGTATTTCTCCTGCTTGATCTAATACATGTCACAGCCTCCTGGCTTCTGGCAGACACAAGATACAAAATAACTACAGTATCACGTATCTCTGATAACGCAATAAATCCGTTTTCAGATTCAATGAATTCAGATTCAATGAATAGGAGAGGCTTCATCTCTCAAAACGTGCTCTCCTCTAAAAGAAAAGCACTAAACTGGTTTTAGATCATTTTTTTTTTAAACAAACGTGTTGATGCTGTGACAAGACAGGCAGGCAGCACCCATAACAAAGTCACTGCTGTTTCGTTTCTCACCTTGTTCCCGCATTGCCGTGCAAGTAAAGGATCACAGGATGGCTGGAACCCAAAGCATCTTCAAACCACAGCTGGTCCTTCCCTCTGGCATTCTTCCATAAGGCTGCAGGGACCGTATGCCTGCATCCAGAAGAAAAAAAATAAATACATTCCCTATTGCTAATCAGTCTCTGCAACTCAACCACCAGTTCCGCTGATGGTTTCATTCATGCAGAATTGCACTGCTCACACGTTTTCCATGGAACTATCACACTCAGCCAAAAACATGTGAAACATTTCTAAAAGTATCTTTCAAACAAACTGTAAAAGGACCATCACTGGGGTTATTTCTGCATTTTCATCTCCATCTGTGCTGCTTTCAAAACTTGAGGCTGTGCAAGCCACCATATTCACAGGCAAATTCAAAGTACAATTACTGCACATCCTGCCATTCCAGAGAAAGAATCTCAGTCCCTCAGCTTTTATGGCATTTGATTACTTAAATACATCACAAACAAGATTCACAGCTAGGCAAGGGATTGTTCTGCATATCTACTGAAGTCAGCTGACTTCGGAAAGAACATTCCATGAGCAAGAGACACAGCTGAGTAAGGCAACTGGAGGACAAAGAGGTGTTCAAGGTTTGATGAGAAAAATCATACATTTTGTTTACAGACACCAGGTTCCTGAAGGTGTAACATTTTAGCTAGAAAAGCTACCATCTAGAAGAGCCAGGAGTTTAACTCACAGCTGTTCCATAGAGAATATCAATGGACAGCCCGTTAGAAAGAATTCAGTGCCGGTGGAATTGAAAGAGAAACAGCAAACCAAATAAAAGGCAAACATTCAAAGTGGGTGATTATTTTAGAATATGAGCCCAGAAGGTGAGTGCACGTCCACAAGCCCAAATCAAGGGGGGCCAGCTTACAGCTGTCAGCAGTAACTGAAGTGCTCCCTTCTCTCCTAGGAAGAACAAATCTACCACACCTTCCTCCCAGATGTAAAAACATTCAGAGGACAAACCATACATACAAAATGCACTTGTGTGTGTGCAGCCAGATGGAGGTTTCAAGGAAGAAAAAGCCCCAACAGCTGTAGGACCCAGCATTCTGCCCTAAGGATTCTGAGAGCTTACAGCAGGCTGAAGACTGTTTCAGAAATGTACTGAACAAAACACCTTACAGTAGCACTAAGGCAAGGCTCCAAACTTTACTGAAAATGTACTTAATAAGCATCAAGACAAATCACATGGATACTGAACTGCCACCAAAAGCTGGAAGTCCTGTTTCGGTAAAGAAATATAGTATGCTCATAAAAGAAAACAAAAATCTCAAGGTTGCAATCTAAAATTATTCAGCACATTATCAGGTAGAATTGTAATTGTTCAAGTGAAGATACAAGCCATTACTTCATCAGCCTGTCTTGGGGACTAAACCAACTGCTGAAAATGTCTTTCACCAACATTCAGTTAGAGGGAAGGAACCATCGCATGGAGCAGAATACCACTGACCTGCTCAAAATGGGTGAGCCACTCAATCGATGAGAACCCCCACTGCATTAGCAGACACACACAAAGGAGCTGCACACAACTAAAACCTCTAAATGCTACAGTTTACCAGGTCAAGAGACACTGGTTGTATTAAGTAATGGCACCTTTCTCTTCACACCTAAACAGCATCTAGACTTTTTTTCCTCAGGTGTTCAATGCTCTTGCATACACGTTCAAACTGCAGGCACTCAAAGCTAGCAGGGACTTTTCCCTGGCTTCAAAACTGCACAAAAGAAAGTGATAATGAGAAACAGACATGGAGATTGGCCTGAGTTGGCCAAATAGTGTGGCAAGAACTGAGAGCAGACCATTTCGGACCATCATCTGAGTGACCTTGGTTCACAAGCAACTAATATCAACTGCCCTTGCCTGGGACCAGAAAATCTTCCATAAGGAAAACACTGACACCATCAATTAATCTGCTGAGAGCAAATAGCACATTCCTTCCTCACCCACTCTCCAAACTTTACATATGTTTTATACACAAAATATTATTCCTCCTTTTCTGAGCACTTTGATCCTATCTTCTCCCACATTTATTTTGCAAAATTAACTATGAATAACAGTTGAATGACAAGATTTATAAATCCTTATGGCTGCTCTGATATGGACGCATAATCTTCATAGTAACGCAGAGCATTTGCAACCCCTTTATGATTCCAAATTGTGAAATCCCTCTGAAAGCACACATTGTCCAATTCTGTTTCATGCATTACTGATCTGAGTTCAACCAAGCCCCCAGAGATTTGCATACTTCTGGACATGAACTCAGTCACTTGGCAAAGAAAAGCACAAACACCCACAAATCAGAGCAGTCAATGGCTATCACATGCACAGCAAAAAATACTGGATGTGCAGTACTGAGAACAAAAGGAAAGGCTACAGCTGCACAACACATACTGCATAAAACACATTTCCTTACCAGACTCCAATGGTCACATCCTCCTCCGGCTGAAGGTAATAATTACAGGTGTGGTTTAAACCCTGATCTTGTGGTCTTTTCAAGTCAATGAAATATGGGACCCTCACTGAAATAAGAAATAAAAATGTTAAAAAAAAAGGGGGGGGAAAACAGAGTATGAAACCTTTTAACTTCTACCTTTATTGCCTTATAGAAGAGCTTTACCAAGGCACTTGTGTTGGGGTACAAGGAGAGTGATAGACGCTTAACAAATGTGCCAAAAAGCCCTTGTTCTTTTTGTGTGAAAGGATGAGCTGGGTTACAGTTGCAGCTAAAACACTAAGATGAAAGATGACACACGCAACCATCAAAACAAACAAATAGAGCAGAGTAAAACTAAGAGGTGGGGGAGATGCAGCTCCCTTGAACCACCACTGCCCAGTCTGCTCTGCCAATCTCCCAGGCACAACAGCCACTCCTGCTCTATCAGTGCAGTGACTTGGCAAAATTTTTACTGTTTGCAGCAATGGAATCTACTGATGGGACAACCTGACCTGCAACAAAGGGTGTATCCCAAAGTTAATGGGTAATGTGTTTCAGGATGGAGAGTGGTTTCCTCCTCCATAATAAAAAAATAATAATAATAATAAATTTAAAGAGGATTGTAAAATCACAGAACTGCAGGGGATGAAAGGGGCCTCAAGAGATCACTGAGTCTAACCTACTGCTAAAGGAGGTTGCCTCCAATAGGGCATACAGGTAGGCAGCCTGATCGGTCTTGAATATCTCCACAGAAGGAGACTCCACCACCTCTCTGGATAATGCATTATAATAGCAGACCTCACACTGCTGTCATCATGTAAGAGTAAGGCAAACAACATCAAACACTGTCCTGAACCTTGGAGGAGGATTTGCAGTTTGCTAGCTTACTCTCCAATGAACGGCACGTAATTATCACGTCTTCATAGCAACCATAGACCAAGGTGGTAGAACATAGAGAATGCAACCAAAATAACAAAAGCAATACAAAAGCAATATATCAATAGATAATATATATTTTAAAATATATAAATATATAAAAGCAACATATTTACAGGAGGTAAAACAGCTTTTTATACAGGTAGATAATGATAGAACAATGGGGAATGGCTTGAAACTAAAAGGGGATATTCTGATTAAGATGTTAGGGAAAAATTTTTCACTCAGAGGTTGGTGAGACCCTGGCACTGCTGCCCAGAGCTGTGGGTGTCCCATCCCTGGAGATGCCCAAGGCCAGGTTGGATGGGCCCTGGGCAGCCTGAGCTGGTGGGGGGTGGGAAGCCAGCCCATAGCAGGGGTTGGGGATGAATGAGCTTTAAAATCCCTTCAACCCAAGGCATTCCATGATATCTGTACGTGATCCTCCCAGCCAGAGTTTCTGTGATCAGAGAAGGAAGTTTTTCAAACTTCATTACAAATCACATGCAAGTTTTAAAAGACAAATTTCGATTGTGAAGAAACATCATCCTCCATTCAGCAATTCTCCATCATTTTCCATCCTGTGGCTACCTGAGCTTCTCTGGGAGTCAAGTGAGCACTCCAGACCCACTGTACACAACTGGAGACCACTAAGGCCACAGAGAATGCTCTCCAACTCATAGTCCAGAGAACTTACAGTCTGCAAGGCTCACATCTTTCACAAGCTGTAAGTGTGCAGAGTGGGAAGTCACAGTAGAAAAATGAAAAATGAAGACACTCCTTCCTTTCACCCTTCACCTCTCTTCAAAAGACTGAGTCACTTACCAAAGTTTAGGAAGACCAGCTTCGCCTGAATAGCAGGGCAAAGTTTTACTAGAAATGGAATGGCTATGTACACTCCCAGCAGCCAGATGATCAGCCTCTGCAATCGGAACCATAACCCGTGTCGCCTGTATAGGAGAAGGAGAAAAGAAAGGCCTGAGTGCAGCAGGAATTTACAAAGCAGTCATCATAATGATCCGTGTGCCTGGTGAATTTGAAAACCAATTCACTCATTCTTTAAACAAAAGTAACTTGGAGGAGCTTATGGAGCCTCAGCTGGTTGAGAGAAGCAGAAACCACCAAACCATCAGCTGATAACACATCCTAGAGACATGGAACAGAAACTTCCCTCTGCAACACGCTGTAACAGAGCTTTTTTCTGCTGATTTTACAGATTACAACATCCCTAGAAAAGCACATCACACATCTGTCTGCAAATAGAAGCCTGGCTGTGCGTGCCATTTTAAGCACTATCAGCATGGGTTTTTTTTGTTTTCTTTTTTTCCAGTTAAGATTTCAAGTCTTTTGAAGAACTATTTGTAAATGACACTGCCTAATACTCAACTGCTAATGTTACACATCATCTGTGCAGACTGGAACAGAGTCCTGCCTTGCTCAGCTAGAAGGACTCGTACCTCCCAACGACCTGGAAAGGAAATCCTTCTAAGTTATAAAACATTATGAGATTTCTGCTCTGTGGCATTTACACTCTGTGAGTTCAGACTGAGACTCCCGATACTTCATTTCTCTTTTCTCCTAAGTATTCAGATTGAGAGGAGTAAGCTGCTTTAAGAAAAACATACATGGAATCAACAGATCACAGAGTAGAAGCAACTCTTCTCAAAATACTCTTTACCATCTCAGATTGTACAAACAGAAATGTGTGTGCTGTGCATGCACAAAGCTGCACTTGCCATAGTTTAGTTGACACGCTATGGGCAGAAACAATTATGATTGAATTGTGATTGCATGCAGTCCAGAACTAAAATGTATTCACACCCTTCGGGCAACAGGACGACTTTGCTCTCCATCTGAGTCCTGAGCAGGAACCATGCTGCACATCAGTGAGCAATCAGCACTGTTATCAGAGCTCTTGCCAGCAGCTGAAGGCAGAGATCAATTCTTCCAGCAGGTCTGAAATTATTATTTCCCACCGGGCTGTTCCAGGAGGTGACATGCTGAACTTTCTCCATAGCAGTGCCAGAAAGGCTTGGACACCATCAGCTACTTAAAACAATCACATAGGGGGGCAAGAGGATCTATTTTTATTTTTTCCAAGAAATGAGTGTACAGCCAAAATACTTTAGATTTCCACGGTTTTTGTATTCCTACACTGAGCAAAAGGAGAAAATCTCCCAGCCCTCCCTTTAACTTTTTCATATGATCTCTGGGAATGGGCTATCTTACATTTCCAAAGTCAGCACCCACCACATTACTGCCTACCCTAAGCACCTGCCCATCTCCTCTTGCCTGGGAACTGCGTAGGCATCTGCCATCCAGGTGGAAGCACCTTTCCTGACAAGATCAAGAAACAGCCATTTCCAAAAGGGAAACCGAACAACATTTTAAGACATGAGGAGCAACTCTGGCTGCAGTAAGCACATACTGAAACACCCAAAGGATTGTAACACTTTCCATGGAAAACCTGACAATGAAGACTTCAAAAAAGTCGAAGGCTTTCCATACCTCATGTCCAGTTTCCTGAAGTGTCAGGGAAAATGGAAACAGAAAATGCCTGATGATGGAAAAGGTACAGAACAGGGCTTTAGAGGAACACCAAGGGAACCAAAGCTTCAGGGTGACCCATCTCCACCCAGAGAGAGCAACAGGAGCAGCAGGATGCAGAGGCCCCGAGGGCACAGGCAGTGAGAGCAGCACAGTGCCTGCCCACACAGCTCTGCTGGGGACCTGCACACAGGCCCAGATTTCAGCCCTACAGAAAAAACAGTGGTGCAGAACAGTACCACAGCCAGCCCCGAACACCCGCAGGCACAACAAGAAGACATCAAAACTGGGGTTCTCTCACAGCTGGGTTACAAGACCCACACGTGAGCTGCAATCAGGAAAGGAAACTGCTGAAGAATACACCAAGTAACTCCATTAGAGCAAAGGGATGATTTTAATTTCCTCTTTTTCTCTGTAGAAGACTGAATGAGCATCTTTTCCTTTGCTCTGGTGCCCTATGCCAAATGCTAATAGGTAATGTGACATTTACACCTCATCACCAGGGAGATGTCTACTTAAAATGCAACCAGGACAAAGCCTCAATCCATCAACAGCTTTGCTTCCACGGATAAATCCGAGACAATGTACTGCAGTACAGACATGATAAAATTATCTGCTAAATACCTAGTGAGTAATTTACCTAAATTAAACTGCTTTTGCCCTGCAGTAAAAGCTATTTCAAGAAATAAATGCCCTTCACATGGAGCTTTTTGAGTGCTCAGGAGAAAGCAGCAACAACACACTTATCACCAATTTACCAGGAAGGTACATTGGTCTTAGGGGCTTACTTGGAAAATGCAAGTGAGTTAGAGAATAAGCAGCTCTAGCCTAAAGGCATTTAAGCTTCTTGAAGAATATATGGCTGAGGGCCCTGGGTTTGCTCAGCCCAGATGTGGAGGGGAGCCTCATGGCCTGCAGCTCAGACATTAACCTACCATGGAAGAACAGCCGCTAAAGTCAGCTTTAGGTATTGAGCTGTCACACAATAGAAACCAAGGAGAACAAATCTACCACTGGCATCTTTCGGTTCCCAATGCGGGCATCCAAACCAACATTTTCTACAACCTGGAAACAGCAGCTGAGCCACAGATTGTACAGGAGTGTGCAGAAAGGGCAGAGCAGCCACTCCCAGGGTAGGACAGCCTGCATATAAGTCTCTGGCAAGCCCTCCAGCATTCCTTGTCAGTCTTGTTTTGAACGAGAGATGGTTTCTAGACCAGGCAGATCTACAAGAGCATCCGTTTTCTACCCTGGGCAATGCTGTCCATCTTTACAGCAAAAGCAGCACTCAAACTTTCTTCTCCTTCATGCAGGCCATTCAATCTGCCCAAGCTGATTAATCTTGTTTTATTTCACCTGTTCCCTGCTGATAAAAAAGGAAAAAAACCCTACCACCCTTCCAACTGCGCGACAGCACATTCAGAGAGCCTCCCAGCTCCTGAATGGCTTGCAGGCAGGGGATGGGTCTCATCTCCACCCCAAAACATCTCAGCAACTTTAGGACAGCAGTGACATGCAACAAGGCAGTGCTGCAGTGCAAGAATAATTTGGGTTTTCTCCTTGATTTGCTGCAAAACCTGCATCGCTTGCAGCCAAATGCAAACTGAGAAGATGCTGATGTCAAAAGGTTTGTCCCCTCCCGGCTTCTGTGCAAAGCTGCATAGGCAAACAGGCCACCGCATGTTTCTTTTATTTTAGGCCCAGCTATACAGAGTCCTCACTGAAAAGTCTTCAGCCAAGCTTCAGTTCTGCTTCACTGGAGGCACTGTATGCAGAGCACAAGAAGCCTGAATTATAGAAAACCCACCCAATCTTAACATGGCTCTTCTCCTGAGTTCAAAAAAGCAGTGAGAACACAAGTATCTGCCACAGCTCTTAACATGGTACTACAGTATTTTTTATTTTTTTTAAACAGCATCAGTTTAATGCAAACAATTCAAAACCAATTTATTCATTTCTTTGCTGCTATCATAGCAAAGAGTGCTTTTTTTTTTTCCTTTTGCTAAATAGTACACTGCATTTCTATAGCACAGCAAACAGCTACCACAAGCAGTAGCTTATTTCTCTGTTCCCAGCAATATCACAGAGAGAGAATGAAAGCTGCATGCAGCTCCTGAAAAATGCTGCAAGTCAGCAGAGCCAGAATATTTTATTTATGTGCTAACCAGCACTTTCAGCACCCCATCCCTGGTTTTACATTCACAACATCCCAAGTAACATCAATCAAATGCTTTGAAATGTTGCCTTCAGTTAGACCCACTGGACTTCTAACATCTTTATTGAAAACCAAAAAAACAAAACCTGCCATTTCGATTGGAGAATTCCTTCTGACAAGCTCTACGTTGGTACACTATGCCATGTTTATCCTAATTCTATTCCCTTCTGTTGCCAGTATGAATTCAGCACATGTTAATGTGGCAAAAACAGGAAGTTCATCTTAGGAAAGACCTGAACCTGTACCTGCAACTTAGCAGTTACCTGCAAACACATTAAAAACAGCTTTTCAAAGCATCTGAAAGCATCTCAGCAGTGCTCCAGCTATGTGAGTACAGATGAGGTTTGAAACTTGAACAGTTGGCTGGAGAGATTTGTGGGCTTTCCACTTAGCTCTCCTCTTACAGATGCAGTCTGACTGGCTGGGCTGTACCTCCCTCTGACCAAGAGAAAGTGAATAAAAAGTAAAGCCATAAGCCCTAAGGATGTCAGGATGTCAACTCGCCAATCACTTACACAAACTGAACAGCTAGCTCTCCAAGAGACACAAGTGTAGAAGTAAAAGGAGAGCATCTCACTGAGCTGGGTTTGCAATTGGAAGGGGCAAGTTGCAAGTATTAAGACCTTAATAGCCATGTCTCAGTTCACAATTCAGGTAATGACCTTGAGTAGGAGCTGCAGCAACAGCTCTCTTGCTTTTCAGTATTTAGTAAAACAGTATTAGCACTGGTGTTGTGTGTGACAACATTCACCTGGAAGCTGTGTTTCATGAAGAAAGGAGTAGATGCTCCTGTTGCTTTGAGTATGTAGCAAACGATGAGTAATATACCCTAGGCAATCAAACTACTGACTGTTGGGACAGAAAAGCAGGCCTGGGGACTGGGTTTTAAGGTTGTTTACTTGCTCTGAATGCATCTGGTGCAATAGCAGCTTTGTTTGCACCATGGGATAAACCATTCCAGGATAAACCATGCTTTCTCCAGAGCTCTCCAGCAATGCTGCTGATACTTATCAAATCCAAAGTCACCCACGCTAGATTTATTTGAGCTTGGCACTGAGATATTATCTGCAGTGCAAGTACACTCCCTCAGCAGTGTTTACTGAATGCTTAAGTTTTCTACTCATTTCACAGCCTAGGCACAAGCCTCTCACTAGCCTCTTGTGCCTTAAAGGCACAAGCCTCTCACTAGTCCATGTGCTGGGGAACACAAGGCTGTGCGTAAATGTAAGAGCGAAAAACAGCACAAACAAGAGAAGACTTAAACAGCACTGGGAATGCAAAACAAGAGCCTTAGACCAGCTGAGCAGGATTCCCCTGAAGCAGTACTTTCCTTTTCTCTCACATTCTCCATGAGGAAGAGGAATATCGGGGTGCAAAAGCAAAGGGCCAAGAAGCAAAGTTCAGAAGCAAAATCAATTCAGACCCATAGAACTCCACTAAATACCTAACTGCTCTTTAACATAAAGCCACTTGGCTCTTGAATGCATATCTTTATTCAAAAAGCACGCAGTGCAGCCAAGCCAGGTCCCCTACCACCACTTACACTTGTTAATGGACTGTAAGTCTGCCAGAGCATGTGTGTAAACCTCGCAGCAACAGCAAGAATCCATAGGTTCTGACTTTGTTCCTAGGGATATTCATGTTTGAATAGGTCCATTCTTCCAAGCTGCACACCCTTGTGAATGTGAGGTCTTCACACAGAGGTTTTTGGAAAGCAGCCACCAGCCACATAGCCTGAAAATTATCACTCCTGGTAGGCTCTGTGGCTCTGGCTCTCTTTTAAAGCATGCAAGCAGTCTCATCTGTCTACAGCAGTATATCTTTTTCTTCTGAACGCATGAAGATGGCCATCTTACATTTGTCCACCCAAGGCAGCTCCGCTTTTGCTGGCAGAGATCTGATGACCTGGAAGCCTGAAGGAATAAATGCTTTTCTATTAGCAGCCATACTGCCACCTTTTACATGCAGAATACATCACCAGCAAAACATTTGGATTACAATGAACCAACAGTTCCCTGTTAGAGGCATGCAAGCAAACAAGAGCTTAACCAATGCCAAAACATTACATATGCTGGCCATCAGCTGATTGCTGTTACATTTAGCTGGTAAACACAGCACCCTCTCTAACTGACCTGCTTAAAAAAAGGAGGAGGCTTAGTGAAGTGAGGCAACAGTCGTGATTAAAGAACAGATGCAAGAAAAGATACAGAGCTGCTGTCAGCCCCTGACCTACCTTGAACAGCAGGTTACTTTTCATACAGCCAGGAATATTAATTCATTCCTGCTTTTATCTGTGCTTCAGTCAAGTATTTTCACTGCAGGTGTCAGCTTGTGGAGGAAGCAACTCCAGAACGACAAAGCTTGAAAAAATGAAGCTGACAACCGAAACCAGAGCCTTTGCTGAAGTTCTGAAGAGCCACACCATGAAACAAGGAAAGCAGAAAGCAGCTGCTGGCATTTCTACTTAACTGACTGGGAACTGAATGTTTTGCAGCACTGTATATCATCAGCCAGAAGCTTAAAGCATACGTGGTCCCTGCTCCAGTAGTCAAAAGGGGAAGAAGAATGCTTCAGGGACAGCACAAAGCTATCAGAAATAGAAAGAAAAGGTTATTCACTGCATTTCTGCTTGATTTGCAGAGGAATAAAGAACAGAGTATTTCCAATGACTGTATCCAGTTTGCAGTTTTCTCATTCAGCAGCACAAAACTGACATTGTCAGCTTTGCCTCTGCTTCCTAAAGCTGCTTGGAAACCAATCAAAACTTTACACCAAGCGAGTAAGAACTACTGCTAAGGCAGAAATCAGAGCTAGGCTTCATTCTGTGGGGATCTACTTAATCCACTTAAGTGACTTGAGCACCTTGTGGATGCTTTCTTTTACAGGAGGAAGCCCTTGAAGCCTGACTCAAGATACAGTTGCATCATCCTCATCTGCAGAGGCTTCTCTCAGAGAAGTCACCCCAGGGGAAGGCAAATCAAGCTCTAGATGGGGTAAATGTACTTGCTGTTCTCTGTTCTGAGCCTGCACACAGAAAAGTTTTCTTCCAAGCAGTTTTTAATCCCCCATTTGTACCGGGCTGAGTTCTTCATTCTACCCACCACCTGTAAACAAGAGATGACACCCCAAAGAACTTCATTTTAAGCATCATTCAACAACAATCTCTTCAGCAAGAAGCACTGAGTTGTAGTTTCAGCTGCTACAAACTTGATTTCAGTACTCCAACACACTCAGAATAGAGCAGATTCTGCAGAAGCAAGAGCTGCAGTCTGAGCCAGCCTCCTTGCTTGCTGTCCTGATGGAGAAGCAGCACAGCACAGGTGAAAGGTGAAGCCCACACTCAGGCCCACTGACCGCAGAAGGAGCAGCAGCCACTATTGCACACCACTCCTCACACAACAGAAGGCAGAGATAGCCAAAGATATGAGGGAACACCTCTGGCCTTAAGTGATATTAAAAGAGGCATTTGATATTCTGTTATCTGTGCCTCACAGCATTCAGCAAACATTCAGATACGGCGATTACTTACCCAAATAAGTGGAAGTGGCCATTCTGTCAGGGGAAGTTTGCAGCCATGCAATCCTATACGTTGGAAGGTTTTGTTTCAGATGTTTGCTCAAATCAGAAGAAAACTGAAGGTCAGTCTTTATTTACTCCAGATTTTTCTTTTGGTTTCTGCAATTGTCTCTTAGTGACTGGAAAGATTGCTTTGAACAACGTGAGGGCAGCTGTGGAACTTATCTCAAATACTTTCAATTGTTTATTTTTACAAGTTCTATTTCTTGTCCAACATTTTTTTTAGTGCTCTAGCACTCAGTAAGAGCTATAATGTTGAAATAAATCTGGATTAAGCAAACAGCTCGATTTGAATAGTAAACACAGACATCCTTCCTGCTAGCTCAGCTCAGTAATCATAGTTTAGATGATCAAGGCACACAGACTAAAAATAGAAGAGACTGCTCACAAGTTTAATTGCCTTCATCGAGCAAGAAGCAGACTTCTGAAATTCACCGCTATGATGTTAGGTGCAGTGGGAAAGAGAAGCATGGCAGCAAGGCAAGAAGCTGGGCAGCACAGAGAGCGTGCTGGTACACAAATGGCCTGTGAAGTTGGCCACACAGAGCAATTCTGGGCTACAGCATCACATCGGGCCCTGTTCCCCACTCAGTCATACTGCCCTGGGGTCAGCCACCTTTAACCTGTGTCCTGATAAGGTTCAGCTATTTCGCCTGCTGCCCTGGGCTGCTGATTTGCCCTGCTCCCTACTTCATCCTCCCAGTTCTTCCAGCAGTAATTGCCTCTTCACTGCTACAGCTGATAGGCAGAATTACATACCCTGCTGCCTAAGGATCAATCCCCAGAAAAGTTCCTAGATGTTTTGCTGCCTACTGAGCTGGTTTGCAATATATCTGATACACCCTCTGTTTGCAGACAGCTTAAAACAGACAAACCATAGCACAACATCAAGAGCTTTGAAGAAACAGTTCTACCACCTCCATCAATCAGGCTGCAATCTTGATAAACTTGCCACATTTTATACCCTGCCTTCCAAAGGATAAATCAACTTTAATTAGTATATTTAGCTGTTAAAGCCTCCTTCATTAAATTGCACGTTAACTCTTACCATTAAAATTGCACAGGCACCACCCCAGGCTAATGACTTGAAAGTCTGGTAGATCTCCTGTTACCCTTTTAAAACACCCAAGTACTGTCTTTTAATCTTCTCGTGGTACTGATTCAGTCACAGCCACATTAACATAGTACTCTCGCATTACAGCCTTAGTGAACCTTCCTTGCTTACACTCACTCACTGTGGATATCAGAAGCCATCCATAACTGCAACACCATCCATGTCACCTTTACAGCAGCTACACACTGAGTTTCCAAAATGCAGAGATCCATAGGGGAATTGCAATAGAAGCGTGTTTACCAATTTCACATCCTGATATGAATGCCAAAATAATTTGATCTGTCTTCGGGCCAGTAACGGTAAGATAAATTAGCTGCAGCCTCCTAAGAGGATCTCATCAGGTCTCTCACTCAGAGCAGCAGATTCTGGAGAGGATATGATGTCACCATCATTAATTTTCATTAAAACATCACAATGTTGTTTTCAACAAAAAGAAATGCATTACCACATCCTGCAGAAAAATCTATGGACTTGCTGTGATGACCTGGGAATGAATTTGCAGAGAACTAGATTCCTGGCTAGGCAACTACATACCATTTATAGCATGAAAGCAAATCATCTTCAGTAGCAAGCTTGTTTTAAGTAGGCCATTGATCCTCTGTGTAAGAACGGGCTGGAAATAGACAGGAGGGTACTGGAGGAAAAAAAGGGACATAAGAGAGAAAAGCTCACAATGGGTGCCCAGGACTTGTGCTGATGTTGAAGCTCAGCTGGTCACCTTGCAGCACAGCATCACCACAACTGACAGCTCACCACATGACCATAGTATGCCCAAAGGAACTGACAGCAGCCACAGTTAATAGTTTAGACATAAGCCAAAGAAGAGCATAGGATGTCACAATAATGGCAATGCAATCAAATAGAGTGCAAGGAAACCAACATAAAACTCAGTTATAACAACTCCAGAGAAAAATTCCTGCTGAGCCCAAAGCAAGTGTGCTTGGGCAGAGTTCTTTGACACATGGGAAACTGGAGAAAACAGTTTTAGCTACAGCCACCGAGTTCACAGTCATGGGACAGGCAGACAGATGTGTGGAAGTAATTACACAACGCCATTTTTGACAGATCCAAGCAAAATATTACTGTGCTTCCTCTTCGAAGAGGAATTGCAGCAAAATTATTAATAAAATTAATAGAAAACCACAGGGCAGGTTGTTTTTACAACTGAACGAGAAACCGTGGTTCAACCTGTACTTAACGTGGAAAAAAGCACAGCAAGAGACTGGAAACTGTCACCACTCCTTCCTGCACTCTGCTCACCAACAACTGACCCAAAAGACAGACATGGCCAAGTTTTCCATCAAGAGGAAAGATGCTGCTGCTTAAATCCAAAGAGACACGGGGAGGCACGGAGCATGTCAGCCACTGGAGCTGTATGGCACCAAGGGTCACTACACACGGCATTCAGCACACATGGGCACACTCACTGCTCCAGTAAAATTCACAGGCAGGAGCAGGGGCTGCTGAGAGTGCAGGTAGCTGAGATGAGCGGGGGAGCAGCAGGACAGCAGTTCTTCAGAGAGACAGCACAACAGAACGGCAAGTACAGAGCTTCCATGCACAGTCTGCAGCTTGTCACCGCTTCACAGTGCAGACAGAGACTGCTTCACCAGCAAATGAGACTACAGAATGGCAAAATTAACACTTCAGGTTTAGAGTCTGACTATTGATCGGGATTAGAGAGGCACAGATAAGGTCTAAGCCACAGGAGAGAAGGGTAATATTCCTGTGACTGTTTGCCTTCAGGATCAGGGTTCAATGGAAATGAGATAGGAGAACCTGCTTTCAGATCAAAGTCAGTATTAAGCTCACCTGACTCCCTTTATTCTCCCTGCTCTCACATCAAGGTCTTCTGTAAGTAAGGCTGCTCAAATGCATTTCCTCAGAACATCACAGCCAGCAATCACAAAACTGAGTTACAGTAACAGCCTTACAACCGCTCTTCAAACACACATCTGCTAAGGCTGCTATGCTCAAAACACAGTTCTATCTTAATAACCAGCCAGCAGGTACTTTAAGCTGTCAGGTAGAAAAATCACAACACAAACATTACAGGAATGGTCATCCACAAAAGACATATACCAGGAAACCCAAGCACCGTATGCTGCTTGTTGAGCAATCTGTGCAATCTCACATTTAATAGTTCAGACAAAAAATAAATACAATTGTTCACATACTTTCAAAGCAGCTCCTGGTAAAGTTCTTAGGTAATCACCATACTTAGTATTATTATTACGTGTGGAAGCAAAACAGAAAGACATGCATTTCTTGACATCTGTAAGCCACACTGACTACAGTATGCACTCACATCTTTTGTTTATGAGATCTATCTCCATCAGCTGTATGTGCACACATGCACTTTTTGTGACAGAGTAGCTCAAATGTCATCACTTCAGAATCAATTTCAGGTCTGGGATGAATGAGTACAGCGTGATGATGGGTCTGAACCACAACAGAGGAACACGTACAATGCTATTAAAACTCAAAAATAACGATGGAAGAATAAGCATTGCTTACATTTATGGTGCTATTTAGCCTTTGCTGAGGCACTGTACACGAAGAGAAAGAGTCCTGCTGGGGAAGGGTACCCACAAGTCCTGCTAGTGCTCTGCAGCCCAGGTCAGCACTGACATCATAAACTGCTGCCTCTGCAGCCCCCACGCTCCACAGCCACGGGAGCTGCCACGTGGTCAGCCCTTGGCTGCAGAACCACAAAGATGCTTCAGGCTGCTGTGGAGCTGGTTTGCTTTTCTAACCAGCAGTTTGTGTCATTAACAAAGATGGAAAACCATATACAGAGTGAGCTTCTTAACAGCAGTGTGAAATGCAAGCAGCCCCAGTCGCCCTGGACACAGAAACCACAGCCACCAGAAGTGCCAATTTTAACTATTGCCTCAATGAGCACGTTGCTAGGAATAACTAGTTGCAGCACTAATCCCCAGTTACAGACACCATGCCAAGCGCACCTCCCCAGCATCCTTGCACTGCAGATTCACATCCTTCCAGTTTCTGCAAGCTAGGAAGCAAAAGTGATGAAACACACCAACAAATAACAACACAACCAAATACCCATGGTATAAGGGGTAACAACCTTATACTGAGTGGTATGCTGCTACAACTGCACAACTTTGCACATCAAAAGGGGAAGAATCAGGTACAGAAATTTGTTGGCCACATAACTGGCCGTGGTCAAGATACCCTGGCAGCAGAGGTTCATTACATATGTAGCCTCCTCTAATGTTCCTCCTTATACCCTCTGTAGTCTGCTGATGAACATGGGGCAGCTGTCTGACCTGCCTTAAGATAACTGCCCTGGACAACACAGTTATCTCTGTGCATCAGACTCCCTTCTGCCTGGACCTCCTATTCCTGCAGGCTCAGATTCACACTTCAACAGTGCAGTTGTTATCCTGCAGAAAACATAAATGGAGGATATTAGCGGACCCAAACATCCTGCCTGCAAACCACTGGCCAAAGGGTGAAGTAGTCAAAGGAGGTTCACTTGAAGTACGATAACCCGCACTGGTACAGAAGACAAGAAAAGGGAGCAGAAGCTGATTGTTCATTTTAACGTTCTGATTTGGCTGCAAACAAACACCACTTCTGTAATACTGCCCAGGACGGTCCATAGGATTTTGTCTATTTATTTGCAGTTGAGGGAAAAGTGAGCTCCGAGCAGATAAGGCTTTCCTACAACATTAAGTTTGTAGGACACTGCTGTATGGAACATGATTCAACCAAGACAATTAACAAGCTTAAAATGTATGCAGCACACCAGGAGCTTCTGAAACAGTTTCAAAGGCTCAACTTGGAGAAAAGCAGGGAGAATTTGCCCTCTGACCATTCTGAAAAGTGCAGAAGGAAGAATAAATACAAGAAAACTTTCCACAAGCAGAGCATGCTTTCAGCTTGGCCTTCCCAGTACCATAGATCTAGGAGCTGTGCTCATTCTGCCACATCCCTGCCTACCAGAGCCAGCCAGCAGCCTGAGGCTCTGCTCAGTGCTCAGGTAGCACCTCTGCTTCAGCAAAGAGCACTTCAACACTGGAGAAGTCAGCAAACTCTCACTTGATAACTTCTAAAAGCAGTGGTAACCTCCTACGGCAAAACAGAGTAAGTAATCACAGAAGCTGAGCACCCACACAGTCTGATCTACTGCACAGCCATTGTGCAGGCCAACCTAGCACCATCTGCAATTACCAAAAGCTTGTCAGAACACAAACTGAGCACTGACAGCATCCCAAAGGTTTACCTGTGGGGCACGAAAACAAACACCATCACACACAGAGATCAGCAACGGTACTTTATGGGCTCTGCCACCACTCCTGACAAAAAAAAAAATCCCTGTCATCAGCAGGAAAATTTTACTTTCCGATGTTGGTTTTGTCTAAGAGAACAGAAAGATCCTCAGGGAGCTCACCACAGAAAGAGCCACTCGGGCTCATTTTCTAGAGCCGTGCCTGCTCCTAGACTTCCACGTTCCTGTAGCACAGCGATGTGGCTCCAGCTTCCCAAACTGCACGGCCGCGAAATGCTCTTCACACTTCGGCAACGTGACCACGGCCAACGCCGGGTGCACGGCGGCAGTCGCTCTGGGCTCTGCACCCGCCTGCCTTCCTACAAGACGTGACGATGGCCCCGGGTTAAACGCATCTTCTCCCATTGCAGATCCGTCGCTTTTCAGAGGAATACGATCGCTCTCCCGGCGCAACGGCACCAACGCGCAGAAAGCGCTATAAATGCCGACGCGGCAGACAGACACCGGCCGCAGCCCGGCGCTTCGCCGCGGCTCTCACAGAGCAGCCAGCCGAGCCCCGACGCCGGCGGCCGCTGACGGAGCCCGGCGCCGCCCGCCGCGCCCCGGCACCCGCTTACGGGCCCGGCCGAGGCGCAGCGCTCACCTGCCGAGTGGTCGCTTCATACCCGTGTCGGCGGCGGGCAGGCGCAGGCTGTGTCTCAGGCTGCAGCCCTTGTCGAGAGGCGCGGGCGCGGCGGCGGCGCGCTCGTGCTCCACTGTAACCGACTCGTTGCGCTTCCTCATGGCGGGGGGAGCAGCGGCGGCGGACCGGGACGATGGGGACGACAGCAGCGGCTCCGCGCACAACCGCCGCTCGCCCAGCGCCGCGCTCGCCCCAGCCCCGCCCCCACCAATCTCCGCCTCCGGAGCGGGCTGGGGACAAAGGACACCCGCACCTCGGATAGCCGCCGCCCACTCCGCGCCGCGCCGCCATCTTCACAGCGGGCAGGGAGCGCCGTGCCGCCATCTTTACTGAGGGCAGAGAGCGCTGCGCCGCCACTTTGTTGGCAGCCTGAGGCGCTATCGTGGCATGTGGGCGGGGTGGCGGTGGTGGCCTGCTAGGGATAAACAAAGCGTCTATTCTACTGTCACCAATAATATTAATAAATAAAAGTATCTGTGTTATAGCAATGGGCAGCAGAAAGCAGACACCCTTCTGTGTCCTGTTTTCCAATAGCAAATAGGTTGGTCTGACAGGGTGCTGCGTGCTCTCCTAGAGGGAAGGAGTGGAGGAATTCCTAGAAAGCAGAGCTGTTCAGACAAGTGACCACAGCTATTTGGTGTCCATTTCTTCTGTCATCGTGCTAACTGAGCCGTACCTGGAATATACACTGAGATTCCGGGTAAATAGGGAATTAGACATTAATCCCAAAAGCCAAAACAGCGGAACAGCGGGCCAACGAGGAGGAAGTTGTTGCTGTAAGACAAGCATCAGCTATCTCTGCATTAATGGTTAGCCTGCAAAAACTATGCTTTAACATGCTGGTGTCTGCTTTGTCATGTCTCTGGAAGTTTCCCCTAACATTTGTGACCTTTTAGAGATTGTTAAGATTTAGAAATCTCTACTTTTTTTTTTTTTCCCATTATTTAGATATTTATTGGATGTGTAGTTCTCTGTGCAGCTAGTACATAATTTATGGCACATAAGAGAGACTCTCCTATTTAGGATCAGTACTAAGCCTTCTTACCTGCTGTAAGAGGTGAGTGCTGCATCAGAACGTCACCCACTCACAAAAAATCAATGTACAGCATCCATTCCTAATCCCAGATTAACCCCAGATAGCATGATTGAATTCTGGTGGGTTTGCTGGGAGTGTGTTAAGGCAAGGGGTACGCTTCTCCTGTTGTAGACAAACTAAGGTGGAATTCTGCCATCTGTGGTCACCAAACAATTCATCTAAACAGTGCTAAACAGCCCAGGGAACGTGTTGTCACAGGACTTCTTAGCAACCAGTAGCTCCATGTGATTCCACAGAGAGAATGTACAGGAAAAACAGGAAAATCCAGTCAGAGAAAAAGCTGAGAAATAATTTGATATTTCTTAGTCCAAGGCATAAATGAAGATTATGGTAAAGGCATAGCAGAATCTATCCCTCTGAGCAAGGTCACCTTCCATAGGGTATGTCTGGAAGGATCTTGAAAAGGTGTGAAGACAGGCCAAGAGATAAGAAACCATCTGTTCAGCTTTACTGATTCCAGCCTCCTTCCTACCATGTACTTGAATGCACCCTTGTATGGGAGCTGCTGAATCACAGCCTGAACCTTTGATTAGTTATCTGAGGCAAGCAGTATGTCAGCCCTGGGAGCACAGGTGAAAGCAATTCACCTGTGCTGCAGGAAGGGTGGAGCCAGGCTCCACCTCTCCAGACCCATTTAAGTGCTGACTGCCAGGGAGGAAGGATCTCTTCTGAGAGATCCACTCCTTTGGAGCCCTTTGCAGTGAGCCCTCTACACGGGTAAGTGTTCCACCTATTTTTCTCTTTGTTCCCCTTGTGCCTCTTTTGTTGGTCTATTTCCACACCTTGACTATACATCTATTTTTGATTGTACTTTTCAATTATATTATTTTTTCTTGATTGTATACTTGGCAAGCCAGGCAGGCTAGTGAAAAACATCTAAATTTATATCATGTTTTTCCTCTAGAGTTTTTGTAAATGGATCAAGGGGGAGAACACTCTCCCTTTAGATAAAATGATACTGGGACAGATCTCAGGATTTGTGGGATCTCCTTATTATGAATTAGCAAGTGTCATTGAAAAGTGGGGTCCCTTAAGGGGTATGGGACACATCTCCCTGCATAGCTTAGCTGAGTACTTTCAAGGACTCAGCAAAGATATATTAATTACAACAGAAAGGCAACTAGCTGCCTCTATATTAGCGTGGCCTCTACTAAAGGCTCTAAACACTTCTGAAGTGAATAATAATACCTTAATAAGTGAGAACCAACTTCTTAAGGGCAGTATTGAAAAATTAGAACAGGAACTTAGCCTGTTAACAGGGAAAAAATCAACCCTAGTCCCCATAGGCCATGTTCACGATATTACAATAATTGATAACCAAGTTTCTGAACCAATAGATCATCTTGATCAAGAAGATAAAAGATCCAAGTCGGATCTTGAAGCTCCTATTTGTCTAGAACCACTGGAAGTCCATCCAGTGGTAACTCAAAAAACAAAGAAAGTTCAAGATAGACCAGCAGGGGTACCACCAGATCAGTGGCCCCCTACCCAAACTCGTTTGCACGTGATGGCCCAGCCATACATGGCAATGGAATTAATGGATCTAGTGCAAAAATTCCGACAAAGATCCAGAGAAAGTGTATCGGCTTGGCTGTTAAGACTTTGGGACTCTGGAGCAGGAAGTGTCATAGTAAGTGGCCCAGAAGTAGCTAAATTAGCCTCTATGACCACTCACCCTGCTCTTCGACAAAGGCTTTATGCAGGTAGTCACCACACTGATGAGAACCACTCTATAATTGCTTGGTTAATGGCGGCCAGCCGTATGGTGTGGCCAAACAAAACTGATATCCCTGTAAATTCAGGAATGTGGTCCTCCATGGAGGACCTTCAAAATTACATTTGAGAATTGGGTTTTAGAGAAGCTATCTATGAAGATACATTTGATGGACCCAACATGGTAAAATTCACAGCAGGAATGAGGGACCTAGTCTTACAGCAAGCTCCTTCTCACTTATATGGAACCTTGGTTTCCATATTAAACCCTCTAGTAGCCTCGGAAGCAGCGGTCCAGCAGGCTGCTCAGTTAGTAGCCGATTTAGGAGAGATGGAACACCTAAGATCAAAACGTAATGTTAGATTATTAGAAGAGGCCAAAGTATTGCCGGTGACCAAAATCAAAATGCCAGCTACTCGGGCTTTTCAATTGGGACCCATAAGGGTTTCTCGGAAGCAGATGTTTAATGATTTAATCGGGCTGGGGTTCAATTTGCTAAAACTGACTGCCAGCCTAATTATGTCCTCCTCCAGCTCTGGAGACAGTTAAGGGACAATCAAAAATTTCAAACTTACCCTAAAAAACCAAGGGTAAGAATCATAGAAAGAATGCCAACATAGACATGGAACTTACAAGACTTTATTGTTCCCAATAGGAAAAAAAAGCCACCTCAGGTGTTTCGGGCTACAATGCCTGAGACATCAGAGGCAAAAGAATTATCCCTGGTGCAGTTCGTGGCGTGACGGGGGATGTTAATCCCCCTAGGGCCTCCAGACAGGGCCGGAGGCCTTATGTAGAGTTAACAATTTACTGGTCCCGGGAAAACATACAGAGTTATGGCACTGGTAGACACAGGGGCGGAAACATCGATTATCTATGGAGACCCATCTAAATTTCATGGAGATAAGGTGATGATTGGTGGTTTTGGGGGACAAAATATTCCTGTCACCCAAACATGGTTAAAACTGGGGGTTGGGTGCCTCCCACCCCAGGAGTATAAGGTATCTGTTGCCCCAGTTCGAGAATACATACTGGGCATAGATATTCTATGGGGTCTGGCTCTCCAGACAACTGTAGGGGAGTTCAGACTTCGACAGAGATACATCAGTATCCGGGCGGTGCAGGCGATATTGAGAGGCCATGCAAAACATGGGCCTATTTGCCTGCCGGAACCATGCTGGATTACTAATGTAAGGCAATATAGACTCCTGGGTGGGCAAGAAGAAATATTGAGAATGGTGCAGGAATTAGAAAAAGTGGGTATTATAAGACCTACACACAGCCCATATAACTCCGCCATATGGCCAGTGCAAAAGTCGGATGGCACATGGAGAATGACGTTGGATTATACAGAATTAAATAAGGTCATGCCGCCTATTCATTTGGCCGTACCCAATATTGCCTCCCTAATGAATACATTGAGTGGGGAGATAAAAACCTATCATTGTGTCCTAGATTTAGCAAATGCGTTTTTTAGCATCCCAATTGCTGAAGAATCGCAAGACCAATTTGCGTTTACGTGGGGAGGCAGGCAGTGGACCTTTCAGGTCCTGCCACAGGGGTACGTGCACTCACCAACATATTGTCACAATCTAGTGGTGCATGACCTGGCGTATTGGAAAAAACTCGATGATGTTAGTCTGTATCATTACATTGATGATCTCCTGTTGACATCTGACTCACTGGAGGCAGTAGGGCAGGCGGCAGATTCATTAACCACCTATTTACAACAGAAGGGGTGGGCTATAAATCCCCAAAAGATGCAAGGTCCGGGCTTGTCCGTAAAATTCCTGGGGGTGGTTTGGTCAGGAAAGACCAAAGTACTACCCAGTGCTGTTATAGATAAAGTTCAGGCATTCCCAGTCCCTACAACATCGAAGCAGCTGCAAGAGTTTCTGGGTATACTGGATTATTGGCGTTCCTTTATACCTCACCTAGCGCAGCTGCTGAGGCCACTGTACAGACTCACAAAAAAGGGGCAGCTATGGGATTGGGGGAAAACAGAACAGGATGCTTTTCAACAGGTGAAACTGGCAGTTAAACAAGCCCAGGCATTGGGTATATTTGATCCTACCCTCCCAGCCGAGTTGGATGTTCATGTGACTCAAGATGGCTTTGGCTGGGGCCTGTGGCAACGCCAGAGTTCTGTTCGGACCCCCATTGGGTTCTGGTCTCAGGTTTGGCATGGAGCAGAAGAAAGATACAGCATGATTGAAAAACAGTTATTGGCTGCCTATTCAGCGTTACAGGCAGTAGAGCCAATAACTCAAACAGCTGAAGTCATAGTTAAAACAACTCTGCCAATTCAGGGGTGGGTGAAAGATCTAACCCACCTTCCTAAGACAGGGGTGTCCCAAGCACAAACAGTGGCACGATGGGTTGCTTACCTCAGCCAAAGGAGCAGTCTGTCTTCATCACCTTTGAAAGAAGAACTTCAGAAGATCCTAGGCCCAGTGACCTATCATAGTGATGCACCAAGAGAAACACTGGTCGCTCCACCAAAGAGTCCCATTCAGGAGGGGAAATATCCTATCCCTGAAGATGCCTGGTACACAGATGGGTCCAGCAAGGGCAACCCAAGCAAGTGGAGAGCAATAGCATGCCGTCCTTCGACTGAGACAATCTGGTTTGACAAGGGGGATGGTCAGAGCAGCCAATGGGCAGAGTTACGAGCTGTGTGGATGGTTATAACCAAGGAACCCGGTGATGGTATTCTGAACATCTGCACAGATAGTTGGGCTGTGTACCAGGGGCTCACTCTTTGGATTGCACAGTGGGCCACCCAGGAATGGACTATCCATGCCCGACCAATCTGGGGCAAAGACATGTGGTTAGACATATGGAACACAGTTAAACACAGGATTGTATGTGTCTACCATGTTTCTGGTCATCAGCCCCTACAGTCACCAGGAAATAATGAGGCTGACACACTGGCTCGAGTTAGATGGATTGAGAATTCACCATCTGAGAACATCGCCCGTTGGTTACATCAGAAACTACGGCATGCAGGACAAAAGACAATGTGGGCAGCTGCTAAAGCATGGGGACTGCCCATACAACTACCTGACTTTGTCCAGGCATGCCAAGATTGTGACGCTTGCTCTAAGATGAGACCGAGATTGTTGCCTGAAACGACAGCCCATCTTGCCAGAGGACACAATCCTCTCCAGCGATGGCGCAGGTCGATTATATTGGACCCCTTCCTCGATCTGAGGGGGCGAGATATGCCCTGACCTGCATTGATACTGCAAGTGGGCTTCTGCGGGCTTATCCGGTACTGAAAGCAAACCAGGCATATACCATCAAGGCACTCACTAAACTGGTGTCTGCCTATGGGACACCTCAAGTCATCGAGAGCGACCAAGGAACTCATTTCACTGGTGCAATGATACAGCGCTGGGCAGAAGAAAATAACATCGAATGTCGATTCCACCTGCCATATAATCCAACAGGGGCTGGTCTCATTGAACGTTCTAATGGTATTCCTAAGGCCGCCCTGAAGACAGACTCCCAGTCCCTGCAAGGATGGACGAAGAGACTGTATGAAACTCTGCGGGACTTGAATGAAAGACCTCGAGATGGCAGACCCAGTGCCTTGAGAATGTTGCAGACCACATGGGCCACCCCGCTTAGGATCCAAATTACGGGCACTGATCATCAGATAAAACCTCAGATCGGTAATGAAAATAATCTTCTGCTCCCTACCCCTGAGAACTTAGAACCAGGTACTCATAGGATAAAATGGCCTTGGAAGGTGCAGGTAGGACCAAAGTGGTGTGGCCTACTTGCACCTTGGGGGAGACTGTTGGAGGTGGGAGGCTCAGTAGTCCCTCCAGTAATAGGTACATGGCCTACTGATATTGTGGTCAACACTCCGATCTTCATTGCTAAAGGGATCCCATCATGTCCCTATGGCAGATCAGGACACCTCCTCTGGTGCCTGATATAGTTATGCAGCCACAGATATCTGGCCAAAAAGTGTGGTACAGGCGGCTGGGACGTGCCCCAATACAAGCGGAAGTGTTGACCCAAGATAGAAACACGGCCTGTATCTTGCCCTGGAGGGCAGACCTACCCCTCCTGGTACCTCTGAAACATCTGTATTACTCCCCATGAGTCTTTGAACCTTCAGGATCACTGGAAGGAACATAATACTAACAAGGCATTCCAGTGCTACAATCTGATCATGTGTAACACCTGATGATGGTCTACATGGGACTGATGAAATGTAGGACACACCTGCACCTCATGATCGCATGCCTCCAGTAACATCATCCAGCACTGGCCCATAAAAGAAGATCAATGATTCACCAATCATCACTTGTCTTGAATTGTACCAATGTGCGTCATGACGGTGTTATGGTTTTGTAATTTCTTTGGTTTGTGTTGCTATTCCACATCAGAACATCATGCAGGATAATGGGAGTTAAGGAGAGAGGTTTTTTTTCTTTCCTATGGACTGCCTTAATTGGGCATGGGGGGGGGAGGGGTGACCAGAAAAAGGGGACAGAGTCTTGGCCCCGCGATTTCCCGATTCCCCCGTGAGGAGACAACGTGGTTGGAGCTTTCCCACCTCCCACAGCCCACCGGTGAGGTTTAGCTCTATTGTTCTCCTTGTTGAAACTCTCTGTTGTTGTTTAGTATCATTAGGTTCATTAAACTGCCGTTCGTTCTCAGATCGTTCCTTTCTTTTCATTCCTTCCCTCCTAGACCCGTTCGCCGTTTTTTTTCTTTTCCCTCTCTCGGAGTGCACGTGGCCAGGCTGCCGCGCCCCTAGAGAAGGGAGGCGTTTCGTGCCTTCTCTCCCCGGGTTTTGTCCCTGCTGTCATGGAGTGAGCTCTAGAGAGCACCCCGTGACACTTTTGGTGGAGAATGCGGGCACCACTTTGGGCATTCCAGCTTCAGGCTGCCTTGTTTTGGATGATGTTTGTATACGCTTTTAGCCCATGGAAGACAGTGATGGGGATATCTGCCTGGCTCCCTTTCAGCCCGGTTAACATCACAGACACTGTGCTTGGGCTGGCTTATGAATATTCTGAGTTCCTTACGTTTGACTGGTGTATCAGATTGGGTTTTGCATTGTCAGTCTCTCTGAATATAATCCTTGCAGTGAATAACTGTAAAACACAGAGAGACCAGCAGAGAATAGTGGGAGAGTTAGGAAAAGGATCAGAAGCATCAGGACCCCCTGTGCTGGGTAATCTTACTGCTGAACAAAGGAGAGATCTGGAGAAAATAAATGAGTATTTGAGTGAGGGATGGGATAGCTCAGGGGGATCTCAGAATGAATGGCTTATTTGGAACTTGACTCGAGTCATACAAAATATTATGATGGAGAGAGAGAGTTTCAAAAAGGAGACCCAAACCCAAAGGGAAAACCCCCAAGTCAATCCCAGCCAACCCCAGGAAGCACCAACATCAGTGTCAGTTGCCCCAGTAGAAGGTCAGAAATGGGAACGAGTGTCTTCGTGTCTGGAACAGAAGGACGAAGTAAAGGAAGTAGAGGAAGATCCCGGTGAGGGGCCCTCCACAAAACCACCATCACCAAGGAAGGCAGCTCAGAAAACTAACAGACACGTAGAGGACAGTGACGATGATGGGGAAGTCACCGTTACCACCATCCGTAGACCCCTGAAGATCACTGAAATTCAGGGCACAAGAAAGGAGTTTACCTGAGCCCCAGGTAAAAAAGTTGTCACATGGTTGCTTCGGTGTTGGGACAGTGGGGCCAGCAGTGTGTCCCTAAGTTGCAGTGAAGCTCGTCAAATAGGAAATATTTCCCGAGACCCATCTATTGATAGAGGAATCAGCCGGTGTCTGGATGGAGTCGCCACCCTCTGGGAAAGAATCCTAGTAGCTGTAAAGGAAACCTATCTTATCAAAGATGATTTGGAGCCTGCACTGGAAAAATGGAATACAGCTGAGAAAGGCATCCAATACTTGAGAGAAATGGCGGTGGTAGAGATGTTGTATGGCCCCACGTTTGTCCCTAACGATCCGCATGATGACCATGACCCAGAGAAGGTGGACAGTACTCCTGAAATATGGAAGAAGTTTGTACGATCAGCACCAGATAAATATTCCAGTGTACTATTAACAACAGTTAACAGGTATCAAGAAATGGATAGACGACCTCCAATTTTTGAGCTGATCCTTGCACTTCAAAGTGCAGCAAGCACACTAGCGCCATCCCGTGCCTGCATTGCAAACCTCTGCCATGTGGTGCGAAGAATGGACCAAATGGAGAGGAAACAGGACGGCATGCTGAAGAAATGGTTCACGGCAAGGAATCGTAGTGAACCTGTGGCAGTCTCAGCCGTCAGACGCAAACGCCCGCCTACTCAAGTGAATGACCATAGTGAGCCTATGTCGCGTGGTGCCCTGTGGAACTACCTGCGTGAGCATGGAGAGAATATGAGGAGGTGGCACAACAAACCCACTTACGCACTACGAGAATGGGTGAGAGAATTACAAAAGAGGTCAGCCACCACTGAAATTGCCTCTGCCACTGCAGGTAACGCATAGAGGGGCCCTGCCCTCAGCCGGGAGGGGGAGAGGGATAATAGAGTGTATTGGACTGTGTGGATTCGGTGGCCCGGCACATCTGAGCCACACAAATATAAGGCACTGGTGGACACTGGTGCGCAGTGCACTCTGATGCCCTCAAACTATAAAGGAACAGAACTGATTAACATACATGGAGTAACTGGGGGCTCTCAGGAATTGTCTGTGTTGAAGGCCGAAATAAGCCTCACTGGTAAAGACTGGCAAAAGCATCCCATTGTGACTGGCCCAGGGGCTCCATGTATACTTGGTATTGATTACCTTAGAAGGGGGCATTTCAAGGATCCTAAAGGGTATCGGTGGGCCTTTGGAATAGCTGCTGTAGACATGGACAAGCAGCTGTCTGTTTTGCCTGGCCTGTCAGAGGATCCATCTGTTGTGGGGTTGCTCAGAGTAAAAGAGCAGGAGGTACCAATTGCCACCAAAGTGGTGCACAGACGGCAGTACCGCACCAACAGGGACTCCTTGCTCCCCATCCATAGGCTAATTCAACAGTTAGAAAGTCAGGGAGTTATTAGTAAAACCCATTCGCCTTTCAACAGCCCCATATGGCCAGTGCGTAAAGCCAGTGGAGAATGGAGGCTGACAGTGGACTATCGCGGCCTGAATGAGGTCAAACCCCCACTGAGCGCTGCTGTGCCAGACATGTTGGAACTCCAGTACAAACTGGAGTCGAAAGAGGCAAAATGGTATGCTACCACTGATATTGCCAATGCCTTCTTTTCTGTCCCTTTGGCCACAGAGTGTAAACCACAGTTTGCCTTTACCTGGAGGGGTGTTCAATACACTTGGAACCAGTTGCCCCAGGGGTGGAAACACAGCCCGACCATTTGCCATGGGCTGATCCAAGCCACATTAGAACAGGGCAGTGCTCCTGAGCACCTGCAGTACATTGATGACATCGTGGTGTGGGGTGATACAGCAGTGGAGGTTTTTGAAAAGGGAGAGCAAATAATCCAAATCCTCCTGTCTGCTGGTTTCACTATTAAGCGAGACAAAGTGAAAGGGCCAGCCCAAGAAATACAGTTTCTAGGGGTGAAATGGCAGGATGGGCATCGTCACATCCCAACAGATGTGATGAATAAAATTACTGCTATGTCTGCACCCACTAGCAAAAAGGAGACACAGTCTTTTCTGGGTGTAGTGGGATTTTGGAGGATGCACATCCCAAATTATAGCCTCATTGCGAGCCCCCTCTATCAGGTGACCCGAAAGAAGAATAACTTCGTGTGGGGTCCTGAACAGCAGCAGGCCTTTGAGCAGATTAAACAGGAGATTGCCCGTGCTGTGGCTCTAGGGCCAGTACGGATGGGACAGGATGTGAAGAACATCCTTTACACTGCTGCTGGGGAGAAAGGTCCCATTTGGAGTTTGTGGCAGAGAACCTCCGGTGAGACCCGAGGCCGCCCTCTGGGATTTTGGAGTAGAGCATACAGAGGGTCGGAAGAGGGCTACACCCCAACTGAGAAGGAAATCTTAGCTGCATATGAAGGGGTTCGGGCTGCCTCTGAGGTGATTGGCACTGAAACACAGCTTCTCCTGGCACCTCGACTGCCAGTGTTGAACTGGATGTTTAAAGGACAGGTTCCTTCCACCCACCATGCCACAGATGCCACATGGAGTAAGTGGATTGCATTGATTACGCAACGGGCCCGAATGGGGAACCTCAGCCGTCCAGGGATCCTAGAGGTAATCGTAGACTGGCCTGAAGGTAAAAAGTTTGAAACACTACCAGCAGAGGAGGTGTCACGCACAAAAGAGGCCCCACCATACAATGAACTACCAGAAAGTGAAAAGAAGTTTGCCCTGTTCACAGATGGATCGTGCCACATTGTTGGGAAACATCGTAGATGGAAGGCTGCTGTGTGGAGCCCCACACAACAGGTTGCAGAGGCCACCGAAGGAAGAGGAGAATCGAGCCAATTCACAGAGGTAAAGGCTGTCCAGCTGGCCCTAGATGTTGCTGAGAGGGAGAGGTGGCCAGTGCTTTACCTCTATACTGACTCATGGATGGTGGCCAATGCTTTATGGGGGTGGTTGCAGCAATGGGAAGAAAAGAACTGGCAGCGGAAGGGTAAACCTGTTTGGGCTGCTGCACTTTGGAAAGATATTACTGCCCGAACAAAGAATATGGCCATAAAGGTGCGTCATGTAGATGCCCATGTGCCCAAGAGTCGAGCAACGGAGGAACAACAGAATAACCATCAAGTAGATCGAGCTGCCAGAATTGAGGTGGCCCAGATAGACCTGGACTGGCAGAATAAGGGAGAGTTGTTCCTAGCTCGGTGGGCCCATGAGACCTCGGGCCATCAAGGTAGGGACGCAACACATAAGTGGGCCAGAGACCGAGGGGTGGACTTAACTATGGACGCTGTGGCACAGATAATCCATGACTGTGACACCTGTGCCATGATCAAACAGGCCAAGAGGATGAGACCTCTCTGGGGGGAAGGGTGATGGGAAAAGTATAAATATGGGGAGGCATGGCAGATCGATTACATCACCCTGCCACGAACTCGTAATGGTAAGGATTATGTGCTCACCATGGTGGAGGCAACCACTGGGTGGCTTGAGACATATGCGGTACCCCATGCCACTGCCAGAAACACCATATTAGGGCTGGAGATGCAGATCCTGTGGCGACATGGCACCCCAGAGAGAATTGAATCAGATAATGGGGCTCACTTCAAAAATTCACTGGTGAGCAGTTGGGCCAAAGAACACGGCATCGAGTGGGTTTATCACACCCCCTACCATGCACCGGCTGCTGGTAAGATCGAGCGCCACAATGGTTTGCTGAAAACCACACTGAAAGCGATGGGTGGCGGAACATTTAAGAACTGGGAGAGACATTTAGCAGAAGCCACCTGGCTGGTAAACACCCGAGGATCAGCCAACCGAGACGGCCGTATGCACTCCAACTCCCTGCGTACTGTGGAGGGAGACAAGGCCCCTGTGGTGCATATGAAGAGTATGCTGGGAAAACCACTTTGGGTGCTCCCAGCCTCCGGAAAGGGGAAACCCCTCTGTGGAACTGTTTTTGCACAGGGACCTGGGTGCACTTGGTGGGTGATGCAGAAGGATGGGGATGTTCAGTGTGTGCCACAGGGGAATTTGATGCTGGGGGAGTGTAGCCAGTGATTCCATGTGTGTGTATATATATGTGTGTATGCACATATGTAATATATGTTAATTACTGTTCTGTTTGTATGTTGATAAATATTAAGCATGATGTAGTGATGTGGAATAAGGGGTGGAATGTTATGGTTTTGTAATTTCTTTGTCTTGTGTTGCTATTCCACATCAGAACATCATGCAGGATAATGGGAGTTAAGGAGAGAGGTTTTTTTTCCTTTCCTATGGACTGCCTTAATTGGGCATGGGGGGGGGGAGGGGTGACCAGAAAAAGGGGACAGAGTCTTGGCCCCGCGATTCCCCGTGAGGAGACAACATGGTTGGAGCTTTCCCACCTCCCACAGCCCGCCGGTGAGGTTTAGCTCTATTGTTCTTGTTATAGATTCCCGTGACAAAACCAGACAGAGTCTAGTTTGATAAAGGGATAGCTTTATTTAATTAAGCAAGGTGGTAAAGTGAGCAAAACAGCGCTGGGCGCCGAGGGGAGCGTACACTCCACCAGGGTCGCGATTTGAACAAGGGATTGACTCTGTACTTATACAGTTCTCATCTCCTGCAGACATTCCAGCCATTCTTGCATTGATACAGTTCTTATCTCCTGCATACGTTCCAGTGATTCTTGCATTGATACAATTCTTATCTCCTGCATACGTTCCAGTGATTCTTGCATTGATACAATTCTTATCTCCTGCATACGTTCCAGCGGCCGCACAGGTTGTTGCTGTGGTCGTAGCTGTTTTGCTGGGGGATTCATTTTCCAGCCTCCTGATGGTTGTGGGGGTGAAAGTCAGTAGTCTTTTCCATTTGGTTATTTTCTAGCAGCTTATGTGCCCCGGGCCTGCAACCTCTTAGTTTCCGTCGTTTACAACATTATTTACATTCCCAGACACCTGAGAAAGCACCATTGAGTTTTGATTTGACTAACAAACTTAATCCTTATCTATCACAGTTCTCCTTGTTGAAACTCTCTGTTGTTGTTTAGTATCATTAGGTTCATTAAACTGCCGTTCGTTCTCAGATCGTTCCTTTCTTTTCATTCCTTCCCTCCTAGACCCATTTGCCATTTTTTTTTCTTTCCCCTCTCTCAGAGCGCACGTGGCCAGGCTGCCGCGCCGCTAGAGAAGGGAGGCGCTTCGTGCCTTCTCTCCCCGGGTTTTGTCCCTGCTGTCATGGAGTGAGCTCTAGAGAGCACCCCGTGACAGACGGAAATTGTATAAGCGTCGCGATATAATGGATCTCTGTAGTAGGGAAAGCTTACCCTATAGTCAACCTAATCATTTGGTTCATGCTGTGAAGGGCTGGAGTGTATGGGAGCTGCTGAATCACAGCCTGAACCTTTGATTAGTTATCTGAGGCAAGCAGTATGTCAGCCCTGGGAGCACAGGTGAAAGCAATTCACCTGTGCTGCAGGAAGGGTGGAGCCAGGCTCCACCTCTCCAGACCCATTTAAGTGCTGACTGCCAGGGAGGAAGGATCTCTTCTGAGAGATCCACTCCTTTGGAGCCCTTTGCAGCGAGCCCTCTACACGGGTAAGTGTTCCACCTATTTTTCTCTTTGTTCCCCTTGTGCCTAACTCTTTTGTTGGTTTATTTCCACACCTTGACTATACATCTATTTTTGATTGTACTTTTCAATTATATTATTTTTTCCTTGATTGTATGCCCCTCCTGTCCTGGAGATGAAGAAGATGGAATGCAAAAGACAGCAACTGAGCACAGATCCTGAGTAACATTAGAAAGTGATGAGAAATGTGGATGGCATTCTAACAAGCGTCCACAAAGGACAGAACCCAGAGGAGACACTGAAGTAACACAAAAAGGCCAAAAGAAATTATTGGTGAAAAAAAACACTGGAAGTTAAATCTCTTGAAAGCACAGGGTATTCAAACCAACAGAGTGATCAGAAAAAGCAAAGGCAGAGCTACCTTTGAGGTGGAGGTGACAGATGGGGGGGAAAAAGCCAAGGAGAGGAGACTTGGAGCAGAGCAGAAGGAGACTGTACACCCTGCAAAGGAGGAAGCAGAACCTCTGAAAATCCAAAGAGGCCTGCTTTGAAGCTATAGTGTTCTATTCCTCAAAATGCTCCTCTGTGACAGAGCTAGGAATTATGGCACTACCAGCCACCATCAGGAAATTCTATTCAGGCACTCCTAACCAGTCCTGTAAGGCACAGCTGCCCTTCTGGGAACGTTTTTTCCCCCAGTTTTGGAGATAGTTGAATGAACGCTCACAGAATCACAGAATTGCCAGGGTTGGAAGGGACCTCAAGGATCATGAATCTCCAACCCCCCTGCCACACACAGGGCCACCAACTATTCCACCTAATGCTAGACCAGACTGCCCAGGGCCCCATCCAATCTGGCCTTGAACACCTCCAGGGACGGGGCATCCACAACCTCCCTGGGCAGCCTGTTCCAGTACCTCACCACTCTCTCTGTAAAGAATTTCCCCCTGACATCCAACCTAAATCTCCCTTCCCTCAGCTTAAAACCATTTCCCCTTGTCCTGCTGTCACTCACCCTTTCAAAGAGTTGATTCCCCTCCTGTTTTGGGGCTCCCTTTAGGTACTGAAAGGCTGCAATGAGGTCACCCCGCAGCCTTCTTTTCTCCAGGCTGAACAAGCCCAGCTCTTTCAGCCTGTCCTCATAGGGGAGGTGCTCCAGTCCCCTGATCATCTTTGTGGCCCTCCTCTGGACCCTCTCCAACAGCTCCCTGTCTTTCTGGCGTCCAGAAATACTGCTGGGGGCTCCAGCAGTATTCCAGATGGGGCCTCACAAGAGCAGAGTAGAGGGGAACAATCACCTCTCTGTCCCTGCTGGCCACCCCTCTTCTGATGGAGCCCAGGATCCCATTTGCCTTCCGAGCTGCAAGGGCACACTGCTGGCTCATGTTAAGTTTTTCGTCTACCAAGACCCCCAGGTCCTTCTCCACAGGGCTGCTCTCAAGGACCTCTCCTTCCAGTCTGTAGGGATGCTTGGGATTCCTCTGGCCCAAGTGCAAAACTCTGCACTTTGCCGTGTTGAACCTCATTAGGTTCACCCGGGCCCACCTTTCTAGCCTCTCAAGGTCCCTCTGAATGGCATCCCGTCCTTCAACCGTGTCAACCACACCACTCAGCTTGGTGTCGTCAGCAAACTTGCTGAGGGTGCACTCGATTCCATCATCGATGTCATTGATAAAGATGTTAAAAAGCACCGGTCCCGAGACAGATCCATGGGGGACGCCGCTCGTTACCGGCCTCCACCTGGACATAGAGCCATTGATGACCACCCTCTGTCTGCGGCCTTTCAACCAGTTTCTTATCTATCGAGTGGTCCACCCATCAAATCCACATCCCTCCATTTTGGAGAGAAGGATGTGGTGGGGGACCATGTCAAAGGCCTTGCTCAAGTCCAGGGAGATGACATCGGTCGCCTTTCCCTTGTCCACCAATGCCGTCACTCCATCATAAAAGGCCACCAGATTGGTCAAGCATGACCTTCCTCTGGTGAAGCCGTGCTGGCTGTCATGGATCACACGCCCTTTCCTCATGCGATCAAGCATGTCATCCAGGATGACCTGTTCCATGATCTTCCCAGGCACAGAGGTGAGACTCACCGGCCTGTAGTTCCCGGGGTCCTCCTTGCTCCCTTTCTTGTAAATGGGAGTGACGTGACTCTTCCTCCAGTCATCCAGGACCACACCAGACAGCCACGACTTCTCAAATATGATGGAGAGCGGCTCGGCAACCACCTCAGCCAGCTCCTTCAGAACCCTGGGATGCACACCATCCGGCCCCATAGACTTCTACACATTCAGTCTCATGAGGCGGTCTCGGACCTGCTCTGTCCTCACAGCGGGGGGGGATTTACCACCCCAGTCCCCACCCAGAGGTGTAGGGATGCAGGGCTCAGGGACGGAAGGAGTACTGGAGTCCTGGCTGCCAGTGAAGACCGAGGCAAAGAACTCATTCAGTACCTCGGCCTTCTCTCCGTCCGTTGAAACCAGTTCTCCTTTTACATTTACCAAAGGAGGTACACTCGCTTTGGCCTGTCTCTTCTGGCTAATGTATCTATAGAAAGTCTTCCTGTTGTTTTTCACGTCCCTCACCAAGTTCAGTTCCACCTGCGCCTTGGCTTTCCTGATCCCACATCTGCAAGTCCGGACAACATCCCTGTATTCTTCCCAGGTGGCACGCCCTTGTTTCCAGAGTTTGTACACACCTTTCTTCGCCCTCAGCTCCCTCAGCAGGTCCTTACTGAGCCACGCTGGCATCCTCCCTCCTCTGCCCACTTTCTTGTTCAGTGGGACAGAGAGTTCTTGCGCTCTAAGGAAGGCATCCTTGAAGAGTAACCAGCTCTCTTCAGCATTTTTGTTTTTCAAGAGAGCATCCCAGGGGATCTCGGCCAACAGTCCATTGAACAGCTTAAAGTTTGCTCTCCCAAAGTTCAGGGTCCTGATGCCACTCTTCACCAGGCCCACAGTTCTCGAGGTCACAAACTCAACCAGAGCATGGTCACTGCAACCCAGGCTGCCTCCAACCTTAACACCATTAATTATTTCCTCCACGTTGGTGAGCAGCAGGTCCAGCAGCACTTCACTTCTGGTTGGTCTGTCCAACACCTGGACCAGAAAGTTATCATCAACACATTCCAGGAGCCTCCTGGACCTCTTGCAACTCGCCGTGTGATCTATCCAGGAGATATCCGGATGGTTGAAGTCCCCCATCAGGACAAGAGCCCGTGAGCACGAAACCTCCCGCATCTGAAGCAAGAAAGCCTCGTCAACAGTCTCCCCTTGATCAGGTGACCTATAGTATACTCCTATCACCAGCTGGCCTTTGTTAGACCCATTCCTAATTCTAACCCACAGGCTCTCAACCTGATCATGACTTTCTCAGAGGAAGCTCCTCACAGTCTATCCACTCTTTGACATAGAGGGCTACTCCCCCACCCTTCCTACCTAGCCTATCTCTTCTAAAGAGCCGATAGCCCTCAGTGGTGGTATTCCAGTTATGGGAATCATCCCACCACGTTTTCGTGATAGCAACAAGGTCGTAATTTTCTAAGCACATCACGGTTTCCAACTCATCCTGCTTGTTTCCCAGGCTGCGTGCATTAGTATAAAGGCACTTCAGCTCGGCTTTCCGTCGCACCGCCTTTATAGATGGTCTAGGTTCCCCTAGAACAGCAGCATCCCCAACACCCCCCTGCCCCAGTCCATCCCTTCGTACTTGACTGTCGTCGCCCAGCAGGTTCGGTACGAGCCCTGGAATGACCCGCTCAAGCTCGACATCCCTGATTTTGCTCCCTTCCCCCTTCATACCTAGTTTAAAGACCTGTCAATGAGTCCTGCTAGTTCCTCAGCTAAGATCCTCCTCCCCCTCAGAGACAGACTACTTTCATTTGCTGCCATCATGCCAGGTGCTGAGTAAGTTTCCCCATGGTCGAAAAACCCAAAATCCCTGGATTTGCACCAACTTTTGAGCCATTTATTTATGAGGTGTGTTTTTTGGTATCTCTCGGTATCCCGCCCTGCCACTGAAGGTATGGAAGAAAACACCACCTGCACACCCGCTCCCTCGACTACACGCCCCAGTCCCCTGAAGTCTTTCTTGATAGCTCTGAGACTTCTCTCTGCAACTTCGTCACTGCCAGCCTGGATTATCAATAACGGGTAATAATCAGAAGGGCGAATCAGACCAGGAAGTCTCCTAGAAATGTCTCTGACCCGTGCCCCAGGGAGGCAGCACACCTCCCTGCGGGTAGGGTCAGGCCGACATATAGGACCTTCCGTTCCTCTCAGCAGGGAGTCTCCTACAACAACCACCCTTCTGTCCTTCCGGGCAGAGGCAGTCTTGAGGCGTGGGGCCAAGTGCTTTTCCCAAGGCAACCTCACAGGTTGACCTCCCCCTACATCCCCACTCACCTCTCCCTCGAGTTCCAGGGCCTCAAACCTATTACTCAGAGGCACCTGGGGAGCCGAGGATGGTCGGGATGGGGGACGCCTACTTTGTCGAGCTGGTATATGTTTCCACTCCTCCCCCTTTCTTGAATTGTTCATAGGAGGAGGAGAGGACAGGAGGCTCACTGCAGCACCGTCAGCCCGCTGGCTCCCCTCACCCACATGCCGCTTCCCCTCTCCCACCTGTTTACGAGGCGGGGGGGGTGACGTGCTCCACATGATGCCTCAGTTATGCGCCCAGATCTCGGGGCCGATAGGGACTGGCACCACCAGTCAATCTCCTTCTCACACTCTTTTATGGTCCTCAGCCTCTCTACCTCCTCTTTCAGGTCAACCACAAGGCTGAGTAAGTCATGCAGTTGGTCACATCTTATACATCTACCACTGTCATCACCCAGCACTGCAAAGGCTAGGCTTTGGCACTCATGACAGCCAGCGACCTGTGTACTAGCATCTTGCGTTGGGGCCTCAGTCCAAGTCTCCACACTCTTTTTGGCCGCAGTCTTTTTTCTGTGGGAGCATGGGACTTCCGCCTGGGACTCCACAATTCTTGTGCTATTAGCCTTCCTCCGGGGTGCAGGCACTGCCAACCAGCAGGCACACCAACACTATTACATAGCCTTAACGGGGTGTGCCTGATCAGGCCTGCCCTGCTGCCGGTAGTGCACTGCCCCCGCACCGTTGCTGGGTCGTTAACAGGAGCCCCCGCACTTATCACTCACCCTGGCAATTACAACCGTCCTTGCTGGGGAGTTCCGTGCAGGAGCGGCTTACTGATTCTCCTCGACAGATAAGCCCAGGTGTTTCCCACACACCTTCTCTGGTGGGCAGCGACCAAGACTCCTAGAATTCAATGTCATCTTTACTATAGCCTTGCTGTTAAGCCTGTAAAAATGACTTCTTTTGGTGTTGTATCTCTGGTAAAATGGAGGAGACGTTGCTGTATGTTATAGGCTCAAGGACATTTTTGTACTTGTGCACAGCTAGGTTTATTTAACTTATGAGTTTGAAAGAAAAAAAAAAAAAGAAAAAAAAAAGAGCTAGTGCTTAGTTTTAGAGAAGGCTGAGATCTTCTGCCCAGATGTATTGTTTTTTGTTCCAACAACAAAGAGCATTGTGATAAACACATACGTTTGTCCTGGGTCACATTTAGATCCTTTCTTTATAGTGTAGTATGCATTTCAAAGGGCATGGAACAGTTCTGCAGAATTCAGACAACAGAAAATGCAAGTACATCCAATCCTGCTCTTGCAGACCGTCTGCTGGCCAGGTGACAGAAGTACCACTTGCAACAGCCAAGCTCAGTATGATCACAGGGGTTCCTAGCAAAGCACAGAATAGCTCACCGTTTTCTTTGTTCCACTCCAGATTGAGGTCTGGGAGTTGGAAATTGAGAAATACATAATCTGGGAAGCATTTGTACTTACCTACCTGCTGGGGCAGTTCCTCAAGCTGTGTATTTGAAGATGTTCATAAGGTTTCTCTCTGTGGTTTCCTCTATGCTAACCATCTTGCCTGCTAGTCCTACTGCCCCTGCTGAAGCAATCTCATTTCACTCCCCACTGATGGATCATGCTCCATCTAAGAGTGTGTCCTGTGAGCCCAGAATGTGCCTGCCCACAGAGACTGGCTGGGTAATATACAACAAAGGCTCATAATGTGAGCCATCACAGAAAGAGGTGCCTATTGTAACTCTTTTTCTTTTTTTTTCTTTTTTTTTTCTTTTTTTTTTTTCCGTAAAGCTGCGATCCAGGAGTTCCTTTTCAGGAGGAGGCAACAACACAACTCAGAGCTTGCACAGTTAGAGCTACACTGAGATCATCTAAGTGCCCAAGCTTAAATTCAAAGAGCTGTCTTCCAGTTCCCATAGGTGTTGACACTCCGGGACCCTTGTGGATCCTGTGGTTCTGAAAAGCTGTAATACAAAGTGGCACCTTTGAAGCAGACACCTGTGTGTCACCTACTGAATAGATGTGCTCAGTCAGGGAGACAGAGCAGGGCCAAGGACACAGTGCAGGTTTCCTGGTAACAAATCCACAGTACACACTCAAAGCAGGCTGTAGGTAAAATCTGCACCTGTTTGAAGACAGAGCGATTCATATTACAGACTTTGCTGAAGAGAACTGGAGCTTTTTCACCTCTTGCACCAGCAAACAGGTCATCAAGCACCTCAAAACTTTCTCAACTTTCTTGACCCTACCCTTTTACTACAGCAAAAATCAAATCTTGCTCTGCAATGGCACCTTTGTCCGCTTCTGCAAATATCTCTCTTTGAGAGATAATGCTTTGACATTAATTTTTGAGGTGTCCAATAGTCAGTGGTTGTAAAAGTGGCTTGACCACTTCTTTAACAGGACAGGTCTCTCTAGGTGTTCAGACTTGTTTCATCAGTAGGAGAGGATATATTGCATGTGTTTAAATCACGCGGAACAAAATAACATTCTTCAGGAGCTGCTGAGGACTGCCAAGCTCTTTGTGTGTTCCACAGCAGCAAGAGATTAGCTAGCAGGAGACCACTGCAAGGTGCAAGGGTGTCATTCATACACATTTTTGCACTTCTTGATTTTCAGCCAACCCTCTTCCAATTGCTACAGATTATGGTGAATTTATCTCCGGAATTTCAAGCGTGCATGTGGAGCTGAAGCCTACCGGCCCTGCAGCCTGGCTGCATCCACCACCGAGTGAGGGCTGCCGTGTGTGGGGTAGGGAGTAACAAAGTCTGTCGCCGAAGGTCACAGAGCGCTTGTAGGCAATGCAGCAGCATCGGAAACAGGCTGTCTGCTTTGTGCAGTGCTCGCCTGTAGATGGCAGCAGTCCCACGTGGCACTGAAACAGGCTGAAGGAACGTTTCGCACCGTGTCAGCAGCCACGGTGAAAATTTCTGACCTTCGCAGATTTCGGGAATAGCAAGCCTCTGAGACCAGAAGAAATGGATTTTCTCTGGGGAGACCAGAAGAAACGATTTTCTCTGGGGAGAAAAGCGTCAGGCTGAAAAACACTGAAGCAAACTGGAAAGACACAAGACACATGGAGCATAATAAGGAGGTGATCAGGGGTAGTCAGCATGGATTTATGGAAGGGAACTGGTGCTGAATCTGAAACCTTCTGCGATTAGATGGTTGGCTTGATGGGTGAAAGGAGAGCAACTAATGTCTGTTCTCTTGACCTGAGTAGAGCTTGAACACTCTGGTAACATCACCATTGAGATATCGACGAGGTATGGGGTAGAGCCTCAGTGGTTAGGTGCACAAAGTCCAGCTGGAGGACAGTCAATTGGGGTGTGCCCAGGGGTATTTCTCCTCTTTGTGACTGTCAGACAAAATCTCTAGTGACAGGAAAAAGGGAAACATCACTCCTACTTTCAAGAAAAGGAGGAAGGGGGACCCAGGGAACAACAGGTCAGTGAGTCTCATCTCTCTGCCTGGGAAGATCATGGAACAGATCCTCCTAGAAGAGATGTTAAGGCACCTGTGAGATGAAATGATCTGAGACAGCCAGCATGGCTTCACCAAGGGCAGATCCTATTAAGAAAGGCTGAGGGAGCTGGGCTGGTACATCAGAGGGTTGTGCAGCTATTCAGAGGCAACAGGACAGGTATGAGAAACGGGTGAAGATAAACCTCCTGCTCAGCAAGGCAAGCGCAAAGTCCTTCCCCCAGGGAGGAACAAGCCCAGGCACCAACAGCCACTGCAGGCCAACCAACCTGCTGGAAAGCAGCTTGGAAGAGAAAGCACCAAGCTGTACCTGTGCACAGCGCAACCCCACAGCCTCCTGGGAGGAGTGCTGCCAGCTGGGGGAAGGAGGTGATGCTTCCTCTCTGCTCAGCGCTGGCAAGGCTACAGCTGGAGCTCAGTCCCGCTCTGGGCAGCACAGTGCAAAAGAGAAATGTGGACACACTGGAAGGAGCCCAGCCAGAGGCACGAAGATGACGGAGGGACCGGAGCATTCCTCATAGGCTAAGGGAGCCGGGGCTGCGCTGCTTAGAGAAGGCCAGAGGGCACCGTAGGAACGCGTACCCACGAAGGCAGGGCGCGGAGACCCCGAGTTTTTCCCCCGCTTCGGGTCACCCCTCGCACCCCGCGACAGACGGGCCGCTTGGCCAATCAGAAAAATCCGCCGCTCTGCGTCGGCGCGGCGCGACGAAGGCTGTTGCTAGGCAGACGGGCCGCGCTGGCCCAATGGGAGCGGCGCGCTGCGGCCGGGCCCGGGCGCAGGCGGCGGCGGGAGCGGGAGCGGAGAGGGCTGGGGCCCGGAGCTCACCATGCCCTACAAGCTGAAGAAGGAGAAGGTGCGGTGGGCGGGAGGGCGAGTGGCCCGCTCGCCGCTCCCTCCCCGTCTCCCTCCATCCTCGCCGCTGCCTTCCCTCGGCGCGGCCGTTGGGCGGGGGCGCGCGCGGGGCTGCGGCCGGCAGGGGGCGGGGGCGCGCGCGCGGCGGGGCTGGAGGGAGACGGGGAGGGAGCGGCGAGCGGGCCCCTC
>JAPSGF010000214.1:111280-176495 GCA_035772895.1 Perdix hodgsoniae | reverse complement strand
CCCAGAGGGCGGGGGGCATGGCACAGGCTGCCCAGGGCAGTGGGCACAGCCGCGATGCCGGAGCTTGGGGAGTGCTGGGACACCACTCTGACATTGGGGCTGAGTTTTGGGTGGTCCTGTGTGGAGCTAGGAGTTGGGTTCAATTATCCTTGTGGATCCTTTCCCTCTGGGGATATTCTGTGAGTCGATGAGAGGAGCCACCGCTCCCAAGGAGGAGGAGGCCTGATAGACAGGAGCAGTTGCATTGCTCCTGTCAGAGCAAAGCACAATCAACTCTGTTGTCACCTGGTGTCAGAGTGGGAGAGTAGTGAGGAGTCAGAGAAAAGGAGCTTGTTCTTGAAAGGCATTTTCTGGGGGAGTGAGGCTGCGAAATAATTGCTAGGACACCTCAAAGAATAGGGATAAAGTGCTAGAGATGAAGTGATTCTTCTTTGGTATAACTGCTTCATTTCTGAGCTCAGCATTACTCACAAAAAGGCACAATCTGTATTCCTAACTATGCAGAGTCTCATTCTCAATTTTGATGTTGCCAATCTGGATGTATTAGGATGGCTTCAGCAGAATGCGATAACATGAAAAGCTGTATTAGAACTAACAAAAACTTGGGTCAGCTGGAGTTTTTCTGACAGATTAGGGTCTGTCTAGCACCCAAACTGTGTGCTTGTGGGTTCTGAGACTTGGCTTGGAAGAGCATTGTATGCATGTCCAACAAAGGATGCATACATATGTATGGTGGTATGGTTTTTCTTATGTTTCTTTGTAATACTGCAGTTTGGCAAACAAGCTGTGTCACTTCTATTTACATGGAAGCCTGTGTGCTCAAGTCTTGTTTGGAATGTCTTGCACTTACGATTTGGAGGATTGGGTATGGGAGATGTTAGGCTAAAGAAGACCTGGAAGACTTTTGTGGTTCAGTGGGAACATCATCATCCAAATAAGGTTACTTTAGGGTCTCCTTCAAATCATGGACCTGTGTTGCACAGCCTCAAAAATTATCTCTACTACAGCCAATCCAGTTCAAGGTTCATGCCTACCCTGCTTTGTAGCCAGCAGAGAACCAGCTGAGTTTGCTTGCCTTGGAGCTGGTGGCAGTTTTGTAGATTCCTCTTTGTATATCCCATCCCTGGCTTGGCCTCTGCCTGTTTTATGTTGTATATACAGCTACAAACAGCTTGCTTGAGGGCTGTCTGCTGATTTAACAAGTGAGGGGACGCCTAGTTTGGCATCATGGGGTCAGGCTTACCTTTTATTTATTTGGTACTCTTTGTCTGTTGAGTTCCCACCTCTAGGAAGAAGAAGGAAGCCTGAGTCTTGCAATGTAAAGGTGATGGAGAGCCACCAAAGCAGAGTACTGTGATATCCCCATCCAAATAAGTGGTGTGTGGCTGTGTTTCCTGGTAACGAGTGCTGCAGCCAGAGAGGGAGAGTTAGTTGCAGGGTGTTTATTTTGACAGTTAGTTACAAGTTTTCTTCCATTACCTGAAATGGCACATAATGTATGGTTGTTCCTGGCCACAGGAGAAACTTAGAAGTGATGTGTCTAACCTTCCCTCCCATAAAACATCCCCAGCCACTTCCTCATACCCCAGACAAAATCCAGCCCTTCTTTAGGATGGAAGGCTGGGTCTCCTTTGATCACAGGAACAGAGCAGAAAGGAGGCACCTCTCCAATGTGCTGCTGCCACAGGTCTCATCTCCATTTCCCTGTTGAGTTTACGGTGAAGTTTGTTCTCTCTTGGTGCTTTCCTGTCTTGGGACTACTCTGCTGCAGAATGGAAGAGAGCTTTTTGCTTGATAAGAAGAAATGTATACCAGTTTGAATGCAATTTTCCTGCTCTTCAGGAAGCACAGAAAGGTATTTCTACTTTTATCATTCGGGGTAAGGAGCTTGGTCTGTGTGCTAGGAGCTGGACTTCTTTCCTGCATTGGAAGCAGGAGGGGCTTTTGTGTGGTAGGAGTTGATGGCTCTGCTGCTGCTGTGGGAATCTTGTGACTTCTAAATTCTTCCATGGACTTATGGTTGTTTGGTTACCTTTCTGAAGGTGCACTGAACAGAATTGTCATCTTTGTGTCTCAGCAAATCAAATGTTTGATTGACTTGCAGCAGGAGAACATTATTTGGGCAGTTCTCTTCCAGCATGCTTTTTCTTCCTTTGCACTATGCTGCAGGGAGCAGAGGAGGTCTCAGAGTCCTCATTTATCCTGGTACCAGAAACTTGTGATTTGTTTTGCAGACACATTGTCCAGCTGGTGGAATGAGTAAAGCTCTTTGAAGAGCAGCTCTTGTTTGACAGACCTGAGCAAGTGTGGCAAACTGGGACCTCCTGTGAGGATCTTTGTGGAGGGAGATGAAGAGGGTAGGAAACCTGTAGTGTTTTATTCTTTGCAGCAAAGGATTTCTATTTGGAGCTGAGGTGGAGGGGCAGGTGCATTCAGAAGCAGGTAGATCCCCACCAGAGGTGGTGTTTGAACTACCTACAGGAAGTAGTGCAGTGCTCTGTTGGTGAAAGTGTCTGAGGTGATGAGGCAGCATAGCTTGGCCAGTCCCTGGCTTTGAAGAAGCATAATTTGCTCCAGAAGAGATTGGAGCAGTGGAAGAAAATGTGAGAGTAGAGAGTGGGAAACAAAAGATTTTTTTTAGATCATTCCCTATGGAACATGACGAAGGTATGAACAGAGAGAATTTCTGTGTAGCTATTTAAGGAGAAAAAAGAAATAGAAGAGCACAAGTCAGAGTGGATGAGAGGATGATAGAGTTACTCCTGGCCAGAAAGCCTGGGAGAGGCAGCTGGGTGGTGAAGAGAGTTAATGACCTGGAAGTGAGAGCAGGGATTAGCAGCAGCAGTAAAGAGGGGTTGCTCTGCTGCCTCAAGGGCAGCTTGGAGCCTCGCTGATGAGATGCAGAGCTCTGGTAAAGGGTGCTCCTTTACACTGAGCTTCTGTATTACGTGTTTTGCAGATATCTCCATGGGGCTTGTTACTGCAGTACCTGGAGTTCATTATTCAGACATAAGCGTTACAGTGTGTTGGTGTTACTTCTGAGACAGAGAGGTTGATTTTAATAGGGGAAGCCGTGTAACAACAGACAAAGAACAGGTACTGACTTGAGGGATGGGAAGGGAAGAGTCATCTGAGGAGGAGGAGCTGAGAGTAGATCTGGGCTGAAAGCTTAGCAAGCGGGGGATGCTCAAGGGACCAGTGAGGCAGAAGGGCTTTCCAAGTGGTGGTACACCCAGCTGCAGTGGGAGTGCCTGCAGAGGTGAGGTCATGGATGGGAAGGAGAACAGAACAGAGGCTGACGCTGCGCTCAGAGTGGCTGGGAGAAGAGCATCTCCTGGAGCCCGGAGTGAATGGAAATGGCATAGAGCGGGCCCAGGGCCTGAGGCTCATCTACTTGCACTGGCAAGCTCCTAGCAGGGAGGAGAGGTGGTGGGAACTAAGAGGGAGGAAATGCCAAGCAGCTGGGGAGCCAGTGCCTGGGGGAGCTCAGACATGCTTGTGATTGGGGCTGGCCCATCCTGCTGGCAGAGCAGCCTGCTCCACTGCAGCAAGAAAGGTGGGGCTGCTGCACCGCACTTGGGCAAACTGCTTTGTGCTGTTCCCTGATCATTTCAGCACACACGGCTCCCAAACAGCATCTCTCCAAGCAGCTGTGGTGGTGTCAGGAGTGGGGCTGAAGCCTGGTTGGATGTGCTTGTGTTGGTCAGCTGACGCTGATGTCAGACTCACAGACTGTGAGGCTGATATCTGGGTGTTAAGGGAAAAGCTTTGTTTTAGCAGTCTGGTGTGTTCCCAAGGATAAAACTATGTAACAAGGCTCTCCTCTCCTGATTCATGCTACCAAAGTGGGGGGATGTTGAAGGCAGAAGGACAGTGGGCCTGATGCAGGAAGAGCCTCCTGAAAACAAGAATTCAGGCTGATGCCAGGAAGTCAATGCAGAAGTAATCAATACTAAAACCCTTCAAGTGCTACAGTATAAGAATGTACCTGGCCTTCCCCATCATTGGATTTTCTCTAGGAAATTTTATGTGATACATGCATAAATCCATTCTCTAAATAACAGTTGAAGCTGTGTGTTGTCTGTCTTCATGTCAGATGTTGAAGACTAGAAGCTAGTGGTAGTGACTTTTCCAGACTCCCTAGTGAAGGAGACATGGCTGTAGACTGTTGGCCTGCCATACACATACCGTGATGGGAGCATGTGGCGTTGCTGAGTGGGTGGGGAATGTACAGACATGTTCTGTCAGCCTCAGACGTCTTCTAGCAGGACCCATGGGTTCTCCTTCTCTGAGTGTTACCTGTAAGGCTGTTGATGCACCTTTTGTTTCTCTCTGTACTACCTTTCCCCTGTAGTGGCTCAGCATTCACATTCTGCCCTTCTTCCCTGTGGAAGGAGGGTGATCCAGCCTCCCCACGATGCAGGTGTGTTAGCCCTTCTTGCACAGTGATGCTGTGCTGCACCTCCTTGGAAAATATGAGGACTCAGTTCAGGGTAAGGACTGTTCCTGTCTTGGGTAAGCTGCAGGTAAGCCAATCCTCACAGGGAAGTACTGTCTATATCTTGTTTAAAGGAGAGCTCAGATAAGCCTCTGCACTGCTGGTGCTTTCCCCCAAAATACCACTGGTTGGCATTCTGGGGAGAAATGGAAACATTGTGCTCTCCCAGCAAGGCTGGAGTAGGCTGACTACTTTCTTAAGGTGTTTCCCTCTTCCATGAGTGATCAATGAGTTGCATCAGTGTGATGTTACTGAGTCAGATGATAGCCCACTAAGGCTTGAGTGAGACTCAAACCAGCAGAACTTTGGCCAAAACAGTGCTGAGCTGAGAAAGCACTGGTTTGAGTTTCCAGTTACCTGCTAAAAATAAGAAAAGTGTCTCTTAGTTCTGTTTAAGGGGCACAAAGTTGAGAGGATGTCTCTGCACAAGAGGTTGTATCAGTAAGCTCTTGTAACTTGTTGCAAGACTTGGCCTTGCTTTCCATATCTCTATCACCACATGTTCTGGAAAGCTCTAATGCCTTCATAGTACCTCAAAGATATGAGCAGAACTGATGTATGCTTTGCAGATAACGCTGCCCATGCAACCAGCTGACCTAGAGGCTTGTAGGTGTACTGAAATGCAAGTGCAGTGGTGCAGATGTGCCCAGTTTCTTCAGTCTAAGAAGATACTGACCATATCTTATTGCCTGTGAGGCTTGTAGGTAAAAGCTTATGAGTTTTTTGACTTTCTTTTCCATCAACAGGCCCAGCAGCCACAGCAGCAGCCTCAGCAGCAGCAACAACAAACAACTTCAAATAAACGTCCCAGTAACAGTGCTCCCCCACCAACCCAGCTAAATAAGATCAAGTACTCAGGGGGACCCCAGATTGTGAAGAAGGAGCGTCGACACAGCTCTTCTCGCTTTAATCTGAGCAAAAACCGGGAACTGCAAAAGCTTCCAGCCCTTAAAGGTACAGAAACTGTGGGGCAGGAGCAACCTTCCAAACAAGTTGTGCTTTCTCCAGGCAGAAGAGCACTGTGGCATAAGGGTTCTTTCTAGGGTGACCTTTGTAGTCTCTTGCCAGCAGTGCTGTAGTGACTCTGGGAAAGGTGCTTGATGTGGCAGCGGGTTGCGAATTGATGAATAGCCTAAAAGAAAAAGAGGATATTCAACATGGACTTCATTATTTGCATTCCCATCTGAAACAGTTGAAGCCCTAGTGCTTTCATTTACTTGAGATTGCTTCAGATTCTTCAGCAGGTTGTGTGGGAGGGTGGTAAAGTGCAGAGGCCTTAGTACAGACTGCTCTTGGCTTCTGCAGTCACCTGTTCCTGAGAGAGTACTGGGCCACCTTCTCCTCCTCATGTTTGCATTGCAAGTTATGATAGTGCTGTTGAACTTGTCTACATTGGTGCAATTATCCAGCATCAGCAGTTGGTATCCATAATGGTGCAATTAAAGGTGCCTTAAGTGGAGACATGGAGAAAGTGTTGTCAGCAGTCACTCAACCAGGCCCGTTGTTGACACTGCTCACAGAAACAGGCCTTTTAGGAAAGGTGGCTGTCTGATAGTTCAGTTAGTCTATGAAGGAAGCTCATAAAGCGAGTTTCTATTCTACAGTAGCTTGTAATGAGAACAGAATGATGCTTAGTAGATCAGAAATCTGTACAGTGTTTGAAACCACCAGATGGAATAGTTGTCCTTTACCTGCACCGTCCCAGTCTCCATATTAGGGATTACTCTCCCTCCTACCGCACCAGCTCAAGGGGGGCTGTGACTAAAGAAGGGAATACATGTGTACAATCAAGGAAAAATAATATAATTGAAAAGTTGTACAATCAAGGGAAAATAATATAATTCAAAAGTACAATCAAAAATAGATATATAGTCAGGATGTGAAAATAAACCAACAAAAGAGTTGGGCACAAGGGTAACAAAGAGAAAATAGGTGGAACGCTTACCCGCGCAGAGGGCTCGCTGCAAAGGGCTCCAAAGGAGTGGATCTCTCAGAAGAGATCCTTCCTCCCTGGCAGTCAGCACTTAAATGGGTCTGGAGAGGTGGAGCCTGGCTCCACCCCTTCCTGCAGCACAGGTGAACTGCTTTCACCTGTGCTCCCAGGGCTGACATACTGCTTGCCTCAGATAACTAATCAAAGGTTCAGGCTGTGATTCAGCAGCTCCCATACAACATGCTAGCAGGTGAACCACGCTGACTCCTAGGCAAATCAGATAGATTCTTTGCCTACCTCGAAGGTCTGATAATCCCTATTTTCTCTTCTAGATGCTCCTCCACATGAGCGAGAAGAGCTTTTCATCCAGAAGCTGCGGCAGTGCTGTGTGCTTTTTGACTTCATCTCTGACCCCCTCAGTGACCTGAAATTCAAGGAGGTGAAGCGAGCAGGTCTCAATGAAATGGTCGAATACATCACACACAACCGTGATGTCGTCACTGAGGCCATCTATCCTGAAGCTGTTATTATGGTAGGGCATGGGGCCAGCATGTGCTTGTTTGCCAAATAGATGGGGACCGTTCAGATGTGTGCGCTTTTGGGAGGGAGGGAAGAGAAAGAAAAACAGATTTGTCAGAGAGGAGTGTGACCTCGGTCTTTCCCATCCTTTGTAAAGAGAGGTGAAAGTTTTTTTTTTCCCTGGCACAAACTTCATTTGTGGAGTTTATCTGTAATTTGTAACCCTGCAGCCTCTAGAAGGTAAGCTTTTTGCTATGGTAAATGTGTTGGTGTGCAGTGAGGGATTTGATGCAGGAGGCCCATCATAAGAGTAGCGATGTCATTCATAGTCCTTTTTGCTCAGTTTTCAGTGAACCTCTTCCGGACGCTTCCACCATCATCCAATCCCACAGGAGCAGAGTTTGACCCTGAGGAAGATGAGCCTACATTAGAGGCTGCCTGGCCACACCTTCAGGTGAGGAGAAGGAAGGTGTAGATCTGGGAAGCTGAGGGTCTGTGTCATCTGGATGCCTGCCCCAGTGAGGGTTGCTGTGTACTAGGATAGGGAAGGGCAAAGCCACAGGTGAGAAGCAGCATGTAAGCAATGCAGGTGATAGGGGCATTCTGGAAACAAGCTGATGGCTCTGTGCAGCATTCACCTGCAGATGGCTGTAGTCTCATGTGACACTGAGGTAGGCTGGAACGCTTTGCTGGGAATAAAGGGAGTAGTGCCATGTTGTCTATGTGAGAAGCATTTCCCTGCAATGTTAATTCCAATCCTGATGGCTCACGAACTCTCATCCTCTAGGCTTCAGCAGTACTAAAGACAGCACCCTTGTCTGTTTTGGCACTCCTCCTTGCCATGCTGTCTGAGAGGCATGTGGAAGAGTAAGAGTGCTTGTTGCCAAAGGAAAACCTATGCTACCACCTGCTAACACACCTCTTTTATACTTATGTAATACAGTTGCAATAACTGGGAGCAAATGTGACCAGAAAAAGATGGGGAACAGGAGGGGAAGAAGAGGAAAAGGGGCTGAGGATTTCTTCAGTAAGCTATGTCCTGAGAGATAGTCTAAGACAAATTAGGTGAAAAGAGTTATGAAGGCAAAAACAAACATGATTAATAGAGCTCAGAAGTGTAAGTCAGGAGGTAAGTTTATAAGAGTCTCCTCAGACCCTTGCTAGGAGACATGCAGTCAATCTGACAAAGGCAGAACAAGAGCTAGTCACTGCTGGATGAGACAAAAATACAGAGGATATAAAGTGCAGTTCTGCAGCAGTGGTTAATCACTTCTCACTGCTCTGGTTGACATAGGGATGTGAGTGTTGACAGGAATGGTATGTCCTCAGCACCAGTGTGCTGCAAATGATAGAAAACATTTATTTCTTAGAATTAAGTCAGCAGCAGGCAGCACAGGCCTGTGGCAAGAGGTCCACTGCTGAGTTTTCGTCATGACCTCGGGTTTTTTTGTGCTGCTGTTCTTGGCAGCTCAGTTTCACCTGTGGTTGGGTGACCCCACAGCTCCTTCAACTCCGAAGTTAGAACCTGAGGATACAGTGCTCTAGTTTGGCCTAGTCATCCCTCAGAGGCACTCTCTCTTAACAGGTTCTGCCTTTGAGTAATCTTGCCAGTCTAGGGCAGCAGTAGGACTGGAGGTTTCAACACTAGCAGCCTTCTGAAAGCAAGCTGGCTGTTCTTGTGGGATTGTGACATAGCATGAATCTGATGTGGTTTAATAGGGTCAATCCAAATCTGAAGCCAGTTTCCAGGGATCAGAGGACACAGTGTTTTCCTGGGATCCATTTCATGTCTGCTCTTTTGTTCATCCTTGGTGTGTCTCTTCCAAGAAGAGAAGGCTCTGGAGGGACCTTATAGTGGCCTTCTAGTACTCAAAAAGTGCCTGCAAGAATGCTGGGAAAGGACTTCCTGTGGGGGTGTCTTTAAACTGGAGGGGGATGGATTTAGGCTAGATAGTGGGAAGAAATTCTTTACTGTGAGGTTGGTAAGACCCCGGAACAGGTTGCTCAGAAGCATTCAACGGCAGATTGGATAGGGCTGTGAGCAACCTAGTCTAATGGGAGGTGTCCTTGCCTATAGCAGGGAGTTGGAAGTAGATGATCTTGAAAGTCCCTTCCAATCCAAACCATTCTATTCTATGATTCTAATAAACCTAAGCCTTTGTCTTCTCTTCTGGAGGCTTTTGTTCTCTGTAGAGGTGGGGACTGAAGTTAGGAGATTTTCCCAGACTTAGTGTCTTGATCTGAGTGGGTGGCTTTTGTCTTTGGCAGGACCTGAAATGATGAGATTTCATGTAGACTTGGGGATTTATGTGCCACTGCTCCATAGCCCATTATAGTGAGGGCAGCTGAATTGGTGTCAGTGGGTGAGGAAATGCATATTCCTGTGTTTTCTGTGCCCCCCCTTAGGCTTTCCAGCCTTCTTTCAAGCCCCTAAGGAGATGGAAAACGTGTAAAACCTGAAGTAAAGAAGATGAGGAGGGTTTCTAAGTGATCTCTTTTTCCTCCTGCAGCTGGTGTACGAGTTCTTCCTCAGGTTCTTGGAGTCACCTGATTTTCAACCAAATATAGCGAAGAAATACATTGACCAGAAGTTTGTACTGTCTGTAAGTAATCATAGCCCCTGCCACTGTGCGGCACCTTTGTGAAGGACATGCAGCAGACTTTGGCTAAAGTTTTATGCCAATAGTCCGGTTTAATCATGAGATATTAGATAATTAATGTTTTCTTTCTTCTTTAGTCTTTTCTTGAAAGAGCAGCTAGAACTATCAGAGCCAGGCAAGAGTGCGAGCAAGCTGTAGTCTCTGGAATTTGTTATCATTGTGTAGGTGGGAGAAGGGCACTGGGGGCTTTGCAGGAGGAGCATGGGAACACACTGCTTTGGAGAGTGTCCAGGCCATTGCTGTGCTTTAAAAGATAAGTGCTGATGGTACCAACTTGTGGCTAGGCAGGTGACCACTGTGCTCGAGGTGCTGAAGGCATCTCTTGACTGGAGGAGCCATTTCTGCTGAGTAGGAACACTGCCTAGTATTGCTCATAGCCTCATCCAGACAGTCATGTGTGCAGACTCTGAATTTCTGTCCCCACAGCTGCTGGATCTCTTTGACAGTGAAGACCCCAGAGAACGTGACTTCCTAAAGACTATTCTGCACAGGATCTATGGGAAGTTCTTGGGTCTGCGAGCGTATGTGAGACGGCAGATCAACAATATATTTTACAGGTGATGTGTTTCCTAGTGCCACTTGGCTTGATGAATGCTTGGTACAACCCAGAGAGAGAGATTCTGAGCATTAGATTGTCTCTGATCTAAGTTTGAATTAGCCAAGTAACTGAGTTATATCATTCTGTTTTGGTAAGGATACCACTGGCCTGTGCCTAAGAGCAGCAAAGGTTTGGTAGTGCTGTCTTCAGCATACATAGCAAATGTTGGGATTGGTGAATGTTAGCTTCTCTGAAGTTGTGCTGATCAGGGAGCAGTGAATAGACTATTTGCCTCCATCTTTCACATCTTGAACTGTCTTTTCCAAGTTCTGTTTTCTAGAAGAATACCCTTCTCCGTTGTTCTTCCTTCCTCTTCCTTGTCAGACTGGATCCAATGTTTGGCAATGACATTCTTCTCTCTTCAGGTTCATCTATGAAACAGAGCATCACAATGGGATTGCAGAGCTGCTGGAGATCCTAGGAAGGTAAAGATGGTCTTGTAAGTCCCAGAGGATTCACAGTGCATGACATGTCCTAGCTCAGTGTGCTGTGTGAGCTAGTGGTGCCCTCTGCCAGCTGGTGTTGCAGGTGCTATCTTTTTCAGAGAATCTCTGGTGAAGCACACAGTGCTTTCCATCCCACTGACAAATGCAGTGATAGCTTTCTCTTCCCCGCAACTGTCTGCTCTTCTTTTGAGTTTGAGCCCAGCCACACTTACTGCCTGCTGAGGCAAAAGAGCTTCTCGCAGGCTTGAGAAACTGTAGCAGCGGGCAGCCTCCTCCATAGCTTTAACTGCCCTTCAGCAGAAACAGCCCTCTCTTACGCTGCTGTTATTCTGTTTTGTTGAAGCTGAGCCTTGATGTCTGGGCTACCTCTGTGCTGGACTTCCCCAGAGGTTCCTGGGCTTACTCTGGCGCAGAAAGGTGTGGAGCCTTGGCTCCTTTAGAGGCTTTTCCCTGCCATGCCTGATAAGGAAGCATGCTTTCACTGGATATGGTTTGCAAGGTTGGGCCCCACAACTGTACTTCCAGTGGTAGGTGTTCTCTCAAGTTATTAATGAAAGCTAAGGCATCTCACTTCTTCTTCTGTGGTGAGACATACTGTGTTTCTGCTGGATAAAGAAATTAATGAGATTCTTGTTTCTTTTCAGCATAATCAATGGGTTTGCTCTGCCTCTGAAGGAAGAGCACAAAATGTTCCTCATCAGGGTCTTGTTACCACTGCACAAAGTGAAATCTCTCAGCGTCTACCACCCACAGGTGAGAAGTGCTTCAAGTCTTCAAGGGCAGAATGATTCTTGCAGTAGTGCTTATTCAGGTTTGCTTGTAGCTATTCGTCAGGCTGCATTACTATGTTACATGACCTTCTTGCTGCAAGTTGTCTGGGGCTTTTCACTAGCTCTTTACTGTGGTGATTTGTCCCAGCCCAGCAGTGTCCAGGCCTGTGTGTGTTATGAGTATGCTTTTTGGCACTGGCTGATAGGAAGGTATCCTCCACTTCCTGCTGACTTAATGCTCTGACCTGCTTTTCCTCTCTGTGATGGAAGATTGTGAAATATTGGTGCGTTACTGAAACGAGAAGTAAAATTCAGAGCTCCATTCATCAGCCTCTGTATGTGGTATGTCAGTTGTTAGTCATTGCTGAGATATGCAGATGGATTGGTGTGCTGGACTGCTAGACTTGCATAGAGATTAATTTCTTGCCATTTAGAAATCATAAAAGAAGCATGGAGACTGGGACTTGAGTTTGGAAGTGAAAAAATGGATGCTGAACAGTGATGTCTGTTCTCCCAGCCTTGTTTTTACTGGGTGGTATTCAAGTTTGCTCCTTGTCATGTGTGTGGCTGTGCTTGCATTAGAGTGCATTAGCTGTAGACTGCTCTAGGTGACTCATTCTCTAAGGTTGCATGCACTCGCTAAGCTCAGGCCCTATCCAGTCTTAGGACCCACTGGCCATCAGAAGAATTGGGACTGACTTTTAATACAGTCTGATAGTGTTAGGACAAGGGGGGTGTTTTTAACCTAAAAGAGGCAAGACTTAGGTTAGATATGAAAAAGTTTTTTACTCAGAGGATGATGGGGGCACTGTAACAGGTTGCCCAAAGGGGTTATGGGTGGAGACGTTCAAGGTTGGGTTGGATGGGATCCTGGGCAGCCTGATCTAGTGGTTGGCAAACCTGCCCACAGCATGAGGGTTGGAATTAAATGATCTTTGAAGTCCCCTCCAACATAAGTCATTATATGATTATAACTGGATTCATTTGGAGCTGCAGCCGTCTGCTTGTTGCACACACAATAGAGGGCCTAATGTTACTTCCAGTTGTGGGTGGTGGTGTTGCTTGTATCTCCAGTACATTTGAAGAAGCTCTAATTTTGCCATGTGTTCTCCTGCAGTTGGCATACTGTGTTGTACAGTTCTTGGAGAAAGACAGCAGCTTGACAGAGCCGGTGAGTAACCTTTCTTAACGTCTGCATGACAGTCAAGTCCCCAAAGCTTCACAGCTTTCTTAGGGTTCAGAAAGTGTGAAAAGAGGCTACAGAGTCTGGGGGATAGATAAATTATTTACTGAACTTGCTTGGCACGTTGTGGGCAAAATGGACGGTGATGGGCTAGTCTTTCTGAAAGCTTCAAGAACATGGTTGAAGTTTGCCTTTATGCTTCAGATCTTGGAGCAAATATACCAAGTGTCCTTTCAGGGCAGAGCCAGTGATAGATTCTGCAGAGACAAAACAAATAGTTTTCTGACACCTGGTGGAACCAACATGAAATCGCAAAGACTTTGAAATAGTAAGAGTTCAGTCTGCCAGAGTTGGCTGAAAAACTGTCAGAATGAGGTTATAAACCTGGAACCCGGAAGACTACTTAGGCAAGCCCCTGTTTCTTGATGAAAGTATTCTTCCTGCTCTAGCATCAGTATGCCAACTCCACAGTGTTAAGTCACAGTGTAGAGACATATGCCTTCAGGATGTAGTGCTGTTGAAACAGCAAGTTCTAAAATGTGTGAGCAATGGGTCCCTCACATATTCCAGTTACTGGCTACGCAGGCATGCAGTGTTAACCAGACTATATGCTGGCTTGGCAGAGGGTTGGCAAGAGACAAATGTTTCTCCACCTACTGCAGGCCAGGAAATGTCTTCTACAGAGCTGAGCTTTGCAACCTCAAAACAGCAGATGGCCATGTGCTTGTGTCATTGTAGCAGGGAGCACCAGAAAGTGTGAGCATTTTAATGAGTAACACTAGCTGAGGTCGTTCTGTTCTTTGGCTGAAATGTGTGTGGTTTTGGTGCTCAATGGAAGCTGGTCAGCTTTCTGGCTCTGCAGCTCTGACGCTAGAATGCTGAAACAGATCTCCTTGCTTTTTTCTTTTCTTCCTTTTTAAATGTAGGGCCTCAGTTTTCTGTGTTCTTAAAAGCCTGCTCTGAAACAAATTGTGTAAAGTAGCTTCCTGATCATGCTGTATACTTCCTGTAGCTGAAATCCAGCCTAGCAGCCTCCTGTCAAAGCTCTCACTATAGGGTGAGGGATAAGAAAGAAATGGGAAAGTCTGTCAGTACTTCCAAGATTCATTCTGAAGCTTATTCAAACAGTAAAGCTCCATAGCTCATTACTGCTTCCTTAGCTGGTGGTCCCTGGATTAGAGACACAGCTCTGGTTTGTTGTCAGTGGGCCATTGCACAGGGTCCTTACCATATAGACCAAAGCAGTATTACCACAGTCTTGTTGAAACATCCTGCTTGTGAAAGTTTTGAATAGACTTCTGGTATTACTGGGATTATTGAAGTCCAGGGTTGTGCCCCAGCAAGGCCCTGACTGCAGTAGCAGATATTGCCACCAATGCTGAAAGGAGGCCAGGTCTTACTAGATCTGCAATCACTTAGTGTACCACCCAAACCTTGCTCAGTAAGCTGAGCGTGGTAGCTCTTACATTACAGCAGCCTGAATGACTGCCAGGCGAGCAAGACTTCAGGTGTGCTAAGTAATAGTGACCACAGACTCAACACACCTTGCACCACCTTAGCTGTAGGAGAAACTGTCTGAGTCACTGAAGCTGACTCTTGCCTGAATAGCAGACCTGGGCAGTGACAAGTGTGAAGGATACCAAACTGCTACTTGAGCCTTGACTTGGTGGCTCAGATGTTCCTCATCTTGCTGTTGGCTTTGCCTACTGCTGTCCTTGTGCTGGGGTAAAATTTCTTTCATACGTTTGCTTCACAATCAGACTGCTGAAGCACAGAGTTTAAAGTAGTAGCTCTTACCAGGAATTGTCTGAATCTAGTGTCTGTAGAGTTAGTGCACAGTTAGCATTCCTGTAAACACCATACTGATGGCTCCAACTGAGTGAAGGTCTGCAAGATCATGGATCCTGTCTTTAACAGTACTTAGAAGTAGGTGGTTAGGCAAGGAAGTGATATTAATAAATAAAGTGGGATATAGCTCTATATTCCCGTAGTATATTCCTCCACAATCTTGTAAGCAATGGTTTCCTCGGACAGAAGTTGCATCTGTATTGTCATATTTCATCATCATCATTAGGTTTAGCCTCTGTAAACTTATCTGTTCCTTTCTGGAGCAGTCTGGACTCCGGATGAAGTCCCCAAGAACAAGCTCTGTAATCCAGCTACCTTTGTATGTAATGGTACTTCCTTTTGCTTGCCCTGAGTGTGGCCATTGCATTATTTATTGGGTACTTTATAGCGTTCAAGCTCCATGGTATATTGAATAATGATTCCTTCATCACATTCCCCGTAGCATTTCTGATTTTACTGGTTGATCTTTCATTGTTGCTCTGCGCCATCTGGCATCCCCTGCCCACTCTGAGTTGATCATTCCTTGTTAAATTGTGCTGGGGGAAGCAATAGTTCTAAGCTTTGTGCTGGTAGTAGTTAGCATCCTGGGCAGCACTGCTGTCTTGTATGCAACTTGGCAGAGTTTGTGCTTTTCTCTTCCTTCTTCCCTGGTAACTCACCCTCACTCTCTGAGAGTGTTGTTCTTTCTGTTACTTCCTCTCCTTTGCTGTTGTGACCAGACTTTTAAAATCTTATTTCACACTCTTTGTTAACTTTCAGTCTCTAACACTGTGTCTGTACCCTTCCTACTCAGGTGATTGTGGGCTTGCTGAAGTTCTGGCCGAAAACACACAGTCCCAAGGAGGTGATGTTTTTAAATGAGCTGGAAGAGATCCTGGATGTGATTGAGCCATCTGAATTTGTGAAAGTTATGGAGCCCTTGTTCAGGCAGTTGGCCAAGTGCGTCTCCAGCCCACACTTCCAGGTGGGTCCCAGCTCAGGGAGTGGGTGGGGGTCTGACTTGTAACCCACTTGGCATGAGAGGGTTATGCCACAGCTCTTCAGCTTGTCTCTGTGGACCAGTGGCACATGGTGGTGCCACCAGAGAGAGTACTGAGGCTCCATGTGGTGGGAGGTAGTGAGAGTCCTTGCCCAGCCACAGAGCAATCTCATCCAAAGGGGCAACTAAGCTGATGAGTGGATCCACTCCTGCTGCACTGAGCTGTGCAGCAGCTGGAGCAGAGGTACTCTGCCACCTCCTGTTTTATCTAGCAGGTGCAATACAGAGGAGATCCATCCAGTGTCACTCTGTCATAGTAGGTCCAAGCTGGCTGCAGTACTAGAAAGAGGCTGTGGAACATGAGTGACTTCAGACAAGGTTCTTTGTATTATTCCAGCGTTGATGATAGGTATACTGAAAGTGGTAGTCTGCTTCTTCCTTGTTCCATGAAATGTGGCTCACCCAGGTGTGGGTGGGGTGTTAAATGGTGACATAGCCCACCCCCAGGGTGGGTGTGACTGCACAGTGAGGCAGACTGCGTACAGTGTCTTTTAATACAGTGAGGAACAAAGTTGTGTTCAGAAGCCAAAAATGGGATCAACCTAGGGATCAAAAAAAAAAAAAAAAAAAAAAAAATTCCCAGAAGGGAGTGACTCTGGAAAGGACTTGGGGAGCTTGATCAAAATTAATTGGATGTGAACTGCTTGTTTGGTTAATGGGAACCAGGGAGCTAACAAGACCTTTGCACATGGAAGTAGCTACAGTAGGAAATTGGAACAGTACAGTAGGAAAAGGAACTTGAATGGAAGAAGGAAAGGTTGGAGAAGAGGCATCCTGTACTTCAGGCCGGTCCTCTTCTCCAGCTCTTGGCAAAACAGGACTGAAAAACATGGACAACTTGTGAACACTTCACAGTCTAGGGGAATAAACCTCAAAAGTGTTCCAAACATAAGAGCAAACAGTTTCAGTGACTGCAACCTGTCAGAGAGCAAAAGTGAGAATTGACTTCTTAGTAAGTCTGAATACCATGGTGTGGGAGAGTTTTCTCCAAGTGGATTCTGCATTAATCATCAGTCAAAGGCTTAACAAGATATAATAGGTGGCAGCCAAGGCTAGGTAAGTGAACACAAGCTGAGTTTCACTTCATTTATTCATGTGAAATGATATATTAAGAGGATATAGTGAGTTCTGTCAGACAAAATATAGAACAGAGTAGATGCCTCTTTTCCCAGGTGTTTAGCTCATCCTCAAGCCAGTGCTAAGTGCAGAGATTCCCCCATCAGCTTGGTTACTGCATTGCTGAAATTAGCTAAATATGAAGAAGTGTGGTTGAATCTCTCTTGAAACTTGCAAGGTTTGTTTGACGTGTTGGAGCAGAGTTAGCTGCCCCAAGACTTTCCATATTTTCACCCATGCTAAATCAGGTAGATGTGGTCCTGGTATTTGAAGCATGCTGAAGTGCCCAGGGAGACTGTGTTAGATAGAAGGCCAGGGAGGGGTGGTAGCTGTGGAGCTTTACAGAGGAAAATCTGAGGAAATGAAGGAGTCCTGGAGTTAGTCTGTGCTGTGACCTGAAGAGGATGATGTTACTATGCTCAAGTATTGTGTAGAGAGCATTGGAGTTAATGCTGGACTTGCCTGGTTAAGAACACAAGATTTTCCCCCAGGAAAGTGAGAAGTGTCTGGTTAAATGCCATAAGAGAAAGAACACTAGGCAAAGGGAAAAAAATGGCCATGCAGAGGTTGGCAAAGGTCAGCCCTGCTGCCTGTGCTGCGGGGGGAAGTATTTGCTCCTCAACTGGGTGGTGGTAAGCTCTGGTCTCAGCACTGCACAGTTTCCATGTGCACCATGGGTGTTACTGGAAGGAGCCTCTCCAAGAATGGGTTTCTCTCCCACTGCAGGTGGCAGAGCGAGCACTGTACTATTGGAACAACGAATATATCATGAGCCTGATCAGCGATAACGCAGCCAAAATTCTCCCGATCATGTTTCCAGCGCTCTACAAGAACTCCAAGAGTCACTGGAACAAGTAGGTCCTTCCACATGCCCTGGCACTTGCTGTGCATGCAGGATTGCTTGACCTACTAGTGATCTTGGGGCATGCTGCTACAGTGCAATGATGCATGGCACTCGGTGACACCAGGTGCTGAGACAGAGGGGGTGTTGTTAGTGTCGGCATGGGAAGGTGCCACAGCAGACCACGGTGGCCTGTAAGGTCTCAGACATCTTGCAAGGGTCAGCACTGTGGCTGTCAGGTCTACCCAGAGTTTGAAGCTTGCGTATCTTTAGCTGCAGGTCTCTTGGAGGTGTGCTGTAGGTTTTCCAGCTGATTCTTGACTGCTTATTAACTGGTGATCACCCAATTGTGATGAGATACCTCATCTAATGCATGTACTTGGCTGCCCTTGAGTACAGAAAGAAAAGAGAAAACAGAACCAGTCAGGCAGATGTCAGATTGCCTCCTGTGTCTGCATCCTCAGTATTTGTCTGTGTTGTGGTTCTCCCCTAAACTTCCTGCTAGCCTGTCTTCTAACTGCTTCTTCCTCTGATTTCTTACCCATTTAAATCAAATTGTAGAACTCCTTTTTAATGCATTAGCTGAAAGTGCGTAGTCCACAGCTGAGATCCTGAAGCTTTCTTGTTAAAATAAAAAAAATAATAATAAATAAATAAAATAAAAAAATACAGGGAGATGGGGGGGAAGTCATTTTCTCCTATTCCAGAGTATGGAAATATCAAAATAATTAATTCAGGGGAGACTGGAGAAGACCAGGACTTAGAACTATGCTGTGCTAGTGAAGACAAGGTTGTGAGGTAGAATTGTTTCTTACTGGCCTGCTGTTTGACTCTTTTCTTCTCTTAGTTGTAGCAGGAAGCACAGACTTGAGCCACCAGGCATGGCTGGCCTGAATGTATGAACATCTCCATGCTGAGCTGTCCTGCTCTCTTTTGGTGTCTGTCAGTTCCACATGCAGACACCAAAGCATGCACACTCCATGCAAACGTTTACCAGAAGGCAGACACATGCATATGCAGACAGGCACACATACATGCACAGATGTGTGTGTATAGGTGCTCTCCCATTCAGTGTTACTGCACCTGATCAGAGTTCAAAAAAGGACTCCATGTTCCTGTTTGAGATACTCTGCCAGTTCTTTTTCCTCCTTTTGCAGTCAACATTCCTGATTCTGTTCTTTCTACCTTTCTTACTTGTCTCTGTTGGGTTGGTATGGCAGAGGAGGTCCTAAAGGTGTTTTCCTCTTTTCTCTCTATTTTAGCACTGATCACTTTGTCTCAGCACAGGCTGAGTACCTCAGTTTCTCCTTTTCCTTCCCGTAGCTCATTTCCTCCCTGTTTTGTCAGTCAGACTGCATAAATCCAGCAAGGCTGTAGTTCTCTTCCTTATTCCATCTGTAGAGCTGGAGATGCACCAGGGGTCACATCTGCAGTCCCATCATTTCCCACAGCTCAGGTATTTCAGAGTCAGCTTGAATACTTGTTTTTATTCCTTGGGGAGGGTCTTTGTCACAGAATTTGCTCAGGCACATTGTGACCTGTCTGTACATTACTGACATGAAGGCAGTCCTTTTTTCCTGCTCTTTTCCGTTTCCAGGGCTGCTGGATGGCTGTGTTTTGGGCAGCCCAAGAGTCATGTTGTGCATCTTGAGGTTAATTGTGGAAGGCACTAGAGCTAGATCAGGTGAATCCCTCTTCTGAACAACCCTAAGAAGGTCCTTAGAGTCCTTTCTCTCCAGTTTGTGACTATAGGAATTGAATGTGATTATTTTTGTGCATGCAAAGAGCAGTCAGAGCAGGACTATCCCAATAGTCTTCTCTCTTTTTACTCCATCTCTTTCTCTGTATGATGGTCTCAGATGCTATCTCTGTGAAGGGGTTTTCCTCATACAGCCCCACCTCTTAGAGTGGGATCTATACCAGTGCTGTGATGTATGAGTTGCTGTGACTGCTCTTGTCTCTGCTGCTGGGGCTAACTCAGGGCTGAGAGTCTGGAGAATACCACCATGACTTGTTCTCTTTTCCTGTTTTCTTTGCAGGACGATCCATGGATTGATCTACAATGCACTAAAGCTGTTCATGGAGATGAACCAAAAGCTTTTTGATGACTGCACACAGCAATACAAGGCAGAGAAGCAGAAGTGAGTAAGAGCTTCTTGTCCAGTGGCTTGAGCTCATCCTGGAGTCTCTTTGAATACACTAACAGCTGGTAGATCACAGTAGACAGAGGGGGAATGAAAGGGTGGTGCAAATCATTTTATCAGAAAGCAGAGGGCTCCTCAGCAGTAACTGTATGTGGGGGTGAGAAGAGTTATTAAACATGTGATCAAGTAATCTTTTCAGTTCTGCTGAAGCAGTTAGCTTGGAAAAGAGCAACAGAGTTTTCTGGGTCATGAGGAAGTAAAGTGCAGTGTGAAAAGTCTACTTAGCTTTACAGAGAAGCCTATGGTCTGCCTTGAAATTATTTATCAGTTCTTATATGTCTTGGTAATGCCTATAGAATCCTGCTGCTTTAGAAAGTGTTTTCTGAATAATTTTGCTGCAGAGAACATAATGCATCTTTTGCACCACAGGATGCTTTCAGTTTTCCAGTAATAAAGATGGAATAATACCTGGAACTTCGAAGAGCAAATGGTGGGGATAAAATCTTAGCTCAGCAAGTATGTGTGCCATGATGCAGTAAAGGGAAAACACTGTGCTCTTTCTGCTGCCTTGTGTTCAGAGTGATTGGTGAGTCCGGTCAGTTCATTAAGATAGGAACTTTTTCTTTCCCAAGTCAGATTTCTGCTGGCTTTGTTTTTTGAAAGAGCAGTAAATAGCAAAGTTGAGATGTGGAGTTTGGGGATGGGTAACACATATATGGAGAAATGAGTATTTTGCAGTTTCTAAGTTGATGGCATTAATAACTTTTCTTCTGCCAAGTTATGAAAGGGCAGAAGTCACCTGTATCTCTGGAATGATAGATGTATCCCAACAGCTGTCTGTACATGAAGTCATATTAGGCCTAACTGGGAACAAGTGGTACATGCACCCCATTGTGACTTGCCCAGAGGCTCTGTGCTTGTTTAGTGCAGACTGCCTCAGGAGGGGGTACTTTGAGGGCCCAAAAGGGTACCAGTGGGCTATCAGTATAGCTTCTGTGGAGACAGAGGAAATATTTATCTATCCGCCTTGCCTAGTCTTTCAGGGGACCCTTTTGATGTGGGGGTTGCTAGGAATTGAAGAACTGTAGGGGCCAGTTGATACCAGCAGTGAATTGGTAGCAAAGGTTCTGCACCAGGGGTGGTCAGGCATAGAACAGGCTCTCCAGGGCAGTGGTCACAGCCCCGAGCTGCTGGAGTTAAAGGAATGCTATCAGACAGAGGATTTGAATTTTGGGTGGTCCTGTGTGGAGTTGGATTCAGTGATCCTCATGGGTCCCTTCCAACTTATGAGATTCTGTGATTCTTTAATATTTTCCCTGTTCTGGGGCATTTGTGAAGCCCAATCCTGGGCTTCTTACATTTTAAGTCAGTCAAAGAACTATTTATGTTGAGGTCTATCTGCCGTTTCCATCAGGCTTTTTCTATCTCTTACAGCTTATAGTTGCTCTCGGCTTTTGAAGATGACAGTGAGCAGTACTAATGTGCAGCTTACAGAGGATTATTCTGGAAAAGGTCCACAAATCATAGAATCATAGAATTGCTTGGGCTGGAAGGGACCTTAAAGACCATCCAGTCCCCCTGGTGTGGGCTAGGTTGCCACCCACCAGATCAGGCTGCCCGGGGCCTTGGAGGTACATGCCTCCAGGGGTGGAGCATCCACAACTTTTCTGGGCAACCTGTTTCCAGTGCCTCATCACCCTCTGAGTGAAATTTCTCTCCCTAATGTCTAATCTAAATCTCCCCTCTTTTTTTTTAGTTAAAAGCTATCTCTCCTTGTCTTATCATTATCAGACCATGTACAAAGTCAGTCCCCCTCCTGCTTATAAGCTCCCTTCAAGTACTAGAAGGTCACAATGAGGCCTCCCCACAGCCTTCTCTTCTTTAGGCTGAACAAGCCCAGCTCCCTCAGCTTTTCTTCACAGGAGAGGTGCTGCAGCCCTCTGAGCATCTTCATGACTCTCTCCAACAACTCCACATCTTTTTTGTGCTTAGGGCCCCAGGTCTGGACACAGTACTGCAGGTAGGGCCTGACAAGGGCAGAGCAGCAGAAAACAGTCCCTTCCCTTGCCCTTTCCACTTCTCTTTTGATGCAGCCCAGGATACTGTTGTTCTTCCAGGCTGCAGATGCACACTGCTGACTCATTTTCCATTTTTTTATCCACCAGGACCCCTAAGTCCTTCTCCAGAGGGCTGATCTCAAGGAGATCTTTTCCCAATCTGTACACATATCTGGGATTGCCCTGACAAAAGTGCAAAATCTTGTTAAACCTCATTATTTTCATGTGTTCTCAAATATGTCCAGGTTCCTTTGGATGGCATCCCTTTTGCACCATTCAGCTTCATGTCTTCAGCACACTTGCTGAGTGTGCACTCAGTCCCACTGCTTGTCAGAAATAAAGATGTTGAAGAACACTGGTCACAAGGTGGACTGCTGGGGCACACCACTAATCACCAGCTTCTATCTGGGTGTATATCTGTTGACTTCAGCCCTCTGGCTGCGACTGTTTAACCAATTCTTTATCCAGCAGCTAGTCTAGCCTTCAAATCCATATCCCTCCAGCTTAGAGATAAGAACACAGTGTGGGACCATGTCAAAGGCCTTGTATAAGTACAGTTAGATGACATCAGTTGCCTTTTCTTTGTCCACCAATACCATCACTTCATCACAGAAAGCCACCAGATTGGTGAGGCATGATGTGCCCTTGGTGAAGCTATGCTGGCTGTCTTCAGTCACTTCATCTCACACATGCTGTAACATCTCTTCCAGGAGAATCTGTTCCATAATCTTCCCAGCATGGACATGAGGTGAGGCTCACTGTCCTGTAGTTCTCTTGATCTTCCTTTCTTAAAAATGGGAGTGATGCTTTCCTTTTTCCAGCCACCATGGTCTTCATCTGGACTTACTCTTTGGTTACAGTGGGACGGATTTTGCTCCCCCAGCTTTCACCTAGAGGTTTGGGGATGTGGGAGACATGAGAAGCCTGACTACCAGTGAAGACAGAGAACTTGTTGAGTACATCAGTCTTCTGTGTCCATTGTTGCCAGTCCAAATGATGAAGGGGCAGAACCATTTTCATTTATCAGGGGTTCACTCTCCATAGTCTGTCTCTTCTGACCAGTGTACCTGTAGAACCCCTTGTTATTTTTCACATCCCTTGCCTAGTTCCATCTGCATCTTGGCTTTCCTGATCCCAACTCTCCATGTTCAGACAGCATCCCTATATTTTTCCCTGGCCACCCATTGCTGTTTCTGCTGCCTATGCTTTTCTTTTTATCCCTCAGTGTGACCAGCAGGTTCTTGCTCAGCCTTAATGGTTTCCTGCTCTCTCTGTATATTTCTCCTACGGGGGGGGATGGAGAGCTCTTGTGCTCTCAGAAAGGTGACCTTAAAGAGTTGCCTCCTCTGTTCCATTCATATGTTTCTAAGGACAGTTTTTTCAAGGGATCCTATCTAATAATTCCTTAAACAGCTGGAACTACTATGCTCTCCTGAAGTTCAAGGTTCTGACTCTGCCCTTCATCAGGCCCATGTTCCTCAAGAACACAACCTCGACCAGGTCATGCTTGCTAAGGCCCAGACTGTCTCAGTTATTCACCTCTTTAATGATCTGCTGTGCACTGATGAGCACCAAGTCTTGTAACATTTCACCTCTGGTTGTTCTGTTCAGTACTTGAACCAGGAAGTTATGCTCAGTGCACTTCTGGATGACTTGCAGCCCACTGTGTTGCTTTCCCATCAGATACACAGGTGGTTAAAGTTCTCTATCAAGATGAGACCTAAGATGAGACCTGTGAGCCTGCCCTGCCCCTTGCTTGCTCTTCTTTCAACCTGGTCCAGTGAACAGCAGTCCCAACAGCTGCTTCTACAGCTAATTTCTGCTGTCTCACTGGCAGAGGTCACTGCAGACCAGGGCCTGCTGATGCACAGTAATATGAGGTTGTAGTCAATTGCTGTTCTCTTTGCAAACGTGGAGACTTAAATGGAGTAATTGCGCTTGTTTTCTAAAATAAAATCTTAATGTTATGGAGTTTTAGGAGTAAGGCAGTGTTCCTAAGGCTGCCTGAGAGAGTACTGACTGGATTGTTGCAGGATCAGTCTTTAACTGCACAGTACCTGATGATTTAAACAGAACCTCTGCCTTATCCAGTGAGACTGACAAGTTCGAAAAGCTAAAGAAGATAAGGCTGCTTCTTTGTAGCCAGAAAAAGGAACAGACATTTAAAATGTTTCCCAGGGAGCCCCTAGAGACCTTGTACTATGAACTAAGAAAAAGCGAACGTGGCAAAGACCACGTTATCATGTATAGTCTCCTTTCTTACAGTTGGAGGCAATTGCAGAGTATAAAGGCTTCCTTGATGTGGACAGGCAGGACTCTTGATAGACCAGTAACTAGGATAAAAGCCAGAGAAGTTGAAAATGAGAAATGAAGCAGAGATTTTAGTGCAGAGGTTTAAAATGTAGAAGGGAATAGCAAGGAGCGGCGGATGGTCACCTCTGTGGGGGAAAGTTCACTGCCCTGGGATTTACAAGCAGCCAAGTTGAACAGTCACATGAGGTCTGCAGCAACATCTGTGCCAAGCTGAAGAGCTGTTTACTCCAGAAACCAGGCTTTCAGCTGTGCTCCTGCAACAGAGTCAAGGAGAAGGTGCTTGTGCCACCTGCTGCTGCTGCCACACTGTACTCTGGGCTCAGTGAGGAGCCCTGCCTGCCTGCCTCCCTGGGCTGACTGCAGATGATCTGTTCTTCTTGCCCCGTTTCACCTCTAGATTGAAAACTTGGATCTCTGAAGGGCTGAGCAGCTCTTCCCTTACCTGTGCTCTTCTGCTATCCCTATTCTGGTCTTCCTGTCTTCCTGTTGGTGAAAGCTGTGCTGCCCCCAGGAGTTCACGCTTGTGCTCTCTCTCTCTCTCTCTGCAGGGGAAGGTTCAGGATGAAGGAACGAGAAGAAATGTGGCAGAAAATAGAGGAGCTAGCCCGGCTGAACCCTCAGGTGTGTAACAGCAGGATCTGGGACAAACAGAACAAGAATGTGCTGGGGGAGTTTGGCTTGCTTCCCGAGCTCATGAGAGCAGGCTGTAGCACCTGGTCTCAGTCTTGTGCATGCAGCTGCAGTATTGATCTGTCCCTTTCAGGCTGTTTGTTCAGACAGGTTTCACCAGTCTGGACTTCAGCAGCATTGACCTCTGGATTATGCTGGTTGGGTGTGTGTATTCATGGACTCCCCTCTTAGCTGTGGTTACATGTGCAGTTTGCTGTGGCTCATTTGGGTGCCACAGGCAAAAACAGATGAGAGAAAATGCTCCTTTCCTGATTGTGCACATGCTGTGACCTTTGAGAGCACCAGAAAGGGCAACTGGAAAAAGTGTGCCATGCTCTGTTAGGATGCTGAGGGGAGGAAATTTGGTGTTGGGTGATGTGCTCATTCCCCAATGTTCTGTGTTATCTGCAGTATCCCATGTATTATGCACCTCCATCATTGCCTCTGGTCTGCTGTATGGAAACGGAGACCCCAACTGCAGAGGATATTCAGCTACTGAAGAAAACAGTGGAGACAGAGGCTGTGCAGGTGTGTAAATGACGAGGGGCCTTCCAGAGACTCATGCTCAGGGCATGACCTGTTAGTGGCAGGGTCCAGCAGAGAGAACAGTTTATTCAAAATGTCCCGAGGGTAAATGCCCCCTACTCTAATTCCTGGTTGTTAGAGCTCAGCCTGTGCAAGTGGGACTTCTCTCTGTCCTTGTGGTCTGTGGCTCTCAGCCTGTTCTATAGCACATCACTATGTCAGCCAGCAAAGCAGTTGGTATCAGAGGAAGGGAAGGCTTAGGCTGTACAGGGTTGAAAGGCTGTGCTGCAGATACCTGACTTCTTTGGTTTGTCTGTAGATGCTGAAAGACATTAAGAAGGAGAAGGTTTTGCTGCGCCGGAAATCTGAGCTTCCTCAGGACGTCTACACTATAAAAGCCCTGGAGGCCCACAAGAGAGCAGAAGAGTTTCTCACCTCAAACCAGGAGGCTCTCTGACGGGCTCAGAAGCTGGCCCAAGAAGCTATGTCCCATCCTTTTCCCCCAGGGGTCACAGAAATGCACTGGGTTCTCATGTATAATAAGGAATGAACATGGTGAGCCGTGCCTGTCCTCCACTCCATCCACAACCCTGCAGGATAGATCTGTTTTTATGTTGTACCTTGTATCTCACCACTGCCATATCCTCCTGCTTCTCCTCCTCCTTCCACACACACAGTGTGCATGTGTGAAGGGAACCTGTCTGCCCTGCAGGTCCAGGCAGGGGTTGCTTCATTTCCAGCTGCTGCCTGGTTTTTGCTCTTCCTGGGAGCCTTGCAGGGCAGGCAGGTGCTTCCTGTGGCTCTGCTAGGAGGGCTGAAGGGAGCTGCTCAGGGCTCTCTGTAAACACTAGAGAGAACCGAGCCCCTCCACGGCTCGCCTCTGCGGGGTGGCTGAGCTGGGCAGCAGCACAGTGCGGTAGACCTCTCAGGCTTCAGGATCAGCCTGAGCTGCCCAGTTCAACCCAGCCTGAGCCAGGTGTGTTGGCTGGAGACCACCACACGTGGCTCGGCATGCCTCAGCCATCCCAGGTGTCCGCCTCTGCTGTGCCTGCCACAGTGCTGCTTGCGCTGACCAGAGGCTGAGTGCATGGTAGGAATGGCTGGCAGAATTTGTGGGGGCTCTGCCAGCTCCCCACCCTGCCTCAGGGTGCAGCTCCGCAGTGGGAGGGCTCACGTACAGCAGGAGATGTTTGCTTCCACCTTTCTTTTGCCTCAAGCCCCCCCCCGTTCTGTTCCCCTGTCGGTGGAGTGGGGGTTCGGTGCTTCGCCACCCCCAGTATAGCTGGGTGCAAGCACTACATCTTATTGCTTCCCTCCTTTTAGAGCATCCTTAGAAGCTCTCTTGTGGGAAAGTAAATCCCTTCGGCTCTTTGTGTTGGTCCTCACTAAGTCGTCTCCATTCCAATGTCTTGGGTAGTTGTGGGCCCAGAGTTAACTTCTGCTTTGTAGCAGGTGTCAGCCACTGACTTCTGCTTTCTTCCTCCCTCTGCTCAATTAAAGTACTCCTGCAGCTTTCCCTCTGTTGTTCCCATCCTTAGCTCTGCAGTGGCTGGGGTTTCTAGGAAGCTTGTGCTGCTAAAGTCATTTCTGCAAATTAGTGGAAGCAGTGGATACACGTTTACGGGGCCAGGCCAAGTTTGTGCGTGTTCAGTTGTCTCCTCTTTATGACCAGTGGCAAGATGCCACCATCGAATTGCTTCTGTAGGTGCTCTGAGCAGTTTGCCTCGCCTCTTCCTTCAGCACCTGCTGTGGCCTGAGGCCCTTGTTGGCTGTGTGGTGCAGCAGGGAAGTGCTGTGCTGTGCTCATTTAGTATTTAGAGCACATTCGATAGCCCAGGGGCTTGTGCAGCACTTGGCTGCCACTGTGATCCAGCTCTCGGAGCTCTGTCTCCTGCCTTCTTGTGGTGCAGATTCAGTCCCAGGCCAAGGTGATAAATAAGGGAGTGGTCTTTGCTTCTTACTGCTGCGCTTGCTTGCTTGACACATAAGCTTGAGTGGGATGGCAGTAGCGCAGGGAGCTTACGGAGTTGGTGCCAGTCGGACACTGCTTTGCAGCATCCATAGGTCATTGCAGAAGGTCCTGGTGTATTTGCTTTGTCCCCACCAGCAGCCCCCTTCCAGGTTGGAGCTGGTGTGCAGCGCATCTCCTTTCCTCCCACCCAACCCAAGCTGTTCTCTCCCTGTGCATCCAGTGCCCCCTGCTCTCTTCAGCTCCTTTCAGGCATGCCACCATCTCTCGGGAGCAGCTGCCAAGCGTGAGTAGGGGAGGGATCACCCACACCATGCAGGACCCCGCCTCCCCTGGCTCCGTGCGCCAGGCCAGTTCATCAGGAGACTTCAAACACCTCAGGGAGGTTATTGCTTATTTTGAGCATGACTCTGAGCTCATGGTCAGCTGCCAGTCGATTACCTCACGTGAGCCTGGCACAGCACGTAGACACGCGCCACACTGGAGGCGGGCAGGAGCTGCAGGTGGAGGGGGTGCAGTGCAGCTGAGGGTTGCTACCTGCAGCTGGGCTGGGGATGCTCCTTCCTCGTCCTGGGGCTGGAGCAGCAATGCTGGGAGCAGGCCGTGCGCAGTGCCGATGTGCTGTGCGGCTGCCACGTTCTCAATAGCTTTGTGTGTCTCGTTCCGGGTCAGGGACCTCACACTCGGTACCTTACATTGCCATTAGTTTACTGCCTCCTCCTTCCAGTCCTGGACTTTGAAGAAGGGGACCATGAGAGGCAGGGGGAGCGCGTCAGTGCTCTCTGCCATGTGCAGGCCTGCATCTGCCATACTACAGCTGCCCCTCACTCCACACCTGGTCGGTAGCGTTAACACTCATCTCTGCCTTTGCCTTTCCCCACATCAGCCAAATGGACAGAACTGGAGCTGCCTCTTCCACGTCACGTGGTCCCTCCTCGGAGGGAATGAGCAAAACGAACTACTGCGTTCACCCCCTGGACACAAGTATTAAGCTGCTTACAGTTCATATGTACATATGGTGTACTTTATTTTCAGTAGAGCATTACATAGTATGAAAGTGTTGGATTTTGTACAGATGTCCCTGTATGTACAGTACTAAATAAAACTGATCTCTTGGAAAGACATGTTGGGCTCGACCTGCGGTGGCTGACGTACACTGTGTATGGGGAGGGGTCGTCGGGACGGCGTTGGTCCCGCGCTGACCCGGGCACAGCCGGTCACGGCCCACCCTGCCCCCGCACACGGGGTCAGAAGCGGTTCCTGCAGCACCGGGACGGCGCGGCCGGAGACGGGCAGGAGAGGGAGGGAGGTCGGACCGCGACGACGGGCGGGACGGGGCCGCGGGCGCCGGCGAGGGCCGGCGGGCAGGAGGACAGAGGGAGGACGAGCGGCGGGGCCCGGCTCAGCCTTCGCTCCGCTTCACTTCACTTCCACTCGGGCCCGGAGCTGCCCGCGCCGTGCCGGGCCTGCAGCGCGCGCTGCACCACCGCCTGCCACTGCTCGTCCGAGATCTGGCTGGCCCAGGCGGGGATGCCCAGCGTGGGCAGCTTCACGCCCGCCATCGTCCTCTTCACCAGCTCCACGTGCTCTGCGGGCGGAAAGCCGTGAGCGAAGCGGGCCGGCGCGGAGTCGCGAAGCCCCCGAGGAGCCGCCGTTACCTGGGTCCATGGGGATGGAGCCGCGGCCGCCCTGCGCCGCCGCGCCTTCCTCCTCCTCGTCCTCGCTGTCCGCGGGCGGCTCAGGCAGGTGCAGCCTCAGCATCTGCGGCAAAAGGGGACGGCGGAGGGTCGGGGCTCCCTCCGCCGCCGGTTCCCCCGCCGCCCCGCGCCGCCCCGCGCCGCCCCACTACCTGCAGCCGTTCCTGGAGGCCGGGGCTCGGCTCGGCGCCGCCCGCGGGAGGGCCCGGCTCGGCGGGGCCCTGCTCCGGCTCCTGGCTCAGCGGCTGGTACAGGTACCCGCCGGCCCCCTCCTCTTCCTCCTCCTCCTCTTCCTCCTCCTCCTCATCCTCCTCGTCGCCGCTCCATCCCGCCGCGCCCTCGGGGGCCTCCGGCGGCCCCGGCTCTTCGGGACACACCCGCTCCGGCCCCATCCTCCGCGCCACCGCCATGCACCGGGCTCGGCCCCGCCGCCTCCCGGAAGCCGCCTCGCCGCCGGGCACTGTGGGTGCCGTAGTCCCGCGGCGCGGCCGCCGCCCTCTGGAGGGATCCCCGCCCCCTCGGCCGCCCCGGTGCACTCCGTCAGGGGCGGCGCCGGACTACAAGTCCCAGCGAGCGGCGGGCGCCGCGGCGAGGTGCTGGGCTCCTTCGCGCCGCCAGGTACCGGGCTGCGGCTGCTGGGGGCGGCCGCCGGGGCGGAGCGCGTTGCGCGTTGCGGCGGGGCCGTGCTCGGGGCTCGGCGGCACCGCGGCGCTCCGGGACGCCGGGGGTGCGGAGCGAGGCGAGGCGAGGCTCCGCTCTGCGGGCCCCGGTTCCTCGGCGCAGGGAAGCTGAGGGCGTGCGGCGGCTTCGGGGCCTCGTGCGGGGCTCCGCGTGCTCGGCTCGGGCTCCAGGGCGAAGCGGGGGGGGGGGTCGGCCGGCGCCGCGGCCGCGCCTCGCGTCCGCCTCGGCGGGCTGCTCCGAGCCCCTGGCCGCTCGAGCACGGCCTCCTCCAGCGCTGTCCAAATTGCGCTGCCGAACGTGCGGGCTTGCGGCTTGAGCCCGCCGCGGCATAAATGGTCAATGTGCGGGGTAAATGTCAAGCCCGACCGAGGAAAGCGGGCCGCGCTCAGGCTATCTGTGACGGTACGTTAGGCATCCCTGAAATAGAAAGATCTATATGGGCTGTGCGAGCCGCCTGCGCTATTTTAAGTGTTGCTGAACCTCACGGCCGGCATCTTTTGGGAGCCGGGGAGCGAGGCGGCCGCACGGTAGGGATCTGCTGTGTGCGGAGTGACGAGGGAAGGGCTGAGCGGGGCGGGGGGCGGTCGGCACGGCTGCGGGTTTGGGTGCGAAAAGGAAACCGGGCAGCGCAACGAGCTCTGCGCCGAGCGGTGCGTCTGAGCTGTGCTTTGGGTGCCGTGCTTTGAGTGCTGGCGGCTTTCTGTCCCGAACGAAACGTTTTCGCAGCTAATTGTCAGGCTTGCGAGTAGAGAATAAAGCCGCTGAAAGATCGGTGTGTGAAAACCGTGGCTGTTGTTTTTGGTTTTCTTTTTTGTTGTTGTTGTTTTTTGTTGTTTGTGTTTTTTTTTTTGTCCGAATCGCTGCACCAGATTTGGGAGGTGTGCTGGGGGGGGAAACGAGCGAATTGTTTTCGGGTGATCTCAGCCGCCGATGGTCTGTGCTGAAGGAGTGCCGGGAGGCACACGCTGGGGCAGCTGGAGGGAAGGCTGCTCCGTGCTGGCTGTGCTCGGCACCATGAGCGTTCTGTCGGGGCTCCGCACTCGAAGAACACGGGGCTGCGCGAGGCTCCAGCAGCACAACCCCTCTCGCTGCCGGGAAGCGGGGGAGGTGTTGAAGGACGTCCACGACTGTTCCTCCGCCAGCAGACTTGGGATCCTCCACTTGCGCTCGGCTGTTCCGCCCGGTGGCCTGCAGTGTCAGTGGGCTGATCTGTGGTTGTGTGCGGCTGTTGGTACGCAGCGTGCTTGGAAGCACACCTGGGTGTGTAACGCTGTGCAGGGCAGGTGGAGGGCTGCAGGTGCTCTGCAGGGACCCCTCAACACCACCTGGACAGCACCCACTGCTTTGCCATCAAGGAGATTCAAGCTGAACTTTTTGGCAGTGTGAAATCACACCTTTCGATCTGCTCTGAGCATCAGCTGCTGTGTTGGGTCACTTTGGGGTGCCAGGTTTGCCCAGCGTGCTGCCTCCTGTAGCTTGTGCCCATCTGGCTCCACTGTATCCGTATTTCTCTGCTTTATAGCTGAGAGCCCTGTTGCCCAAAATGGGAGAACATGAATGTGTTTTGTCTGGCTGCATGCCACGCTGCTGAGATCACAGCTTTTGGGGTTCCTCTCCCTCCCTGGCTGTGCCCTCTGTAATCCTTATACTGAACAACTCTAAGAACTGTCCAAAGCCAAGTGTGTTAGTTCTCCTGCTAAGGAGTTCTCACAGTAGGGAGCCCCTAAGGATTGCTTCACTCTTTCCACACTTTTCTCTGTGTAAAGCCAGTGCGGGTCAGCCTGGTCTGATGAACAGCAGCAAGAGGCAAGATGGGTTATGCATCTGTTTGCTTGGAAAGGACTCCTGTCTCCAGGGCAGAGGTGATGTATGTGAAGCACAGCCATGAACTCAGGTGCTGTCACCCAGCACCACCCCTGGGTGTGTGTGAGCTGGCAGCTTTGTTGTCAGGGATGAGCTCTCGAAAAACTTTTCCTGGTAGGTTTGGCCTTGAGTAATTGTAATTGTAGGAAATAACATTGCAACACTGTTTGCTGCAGTGTAAACATCACTTCTCAGAGCCTAAGCAGGGCTGTGGGCTGCTGCTGTGCAGGACCAGGTGACTCCTTGGGATGTGTCACTGTTGTTTCCTGTATTCCCATGACAGCTTGGTGATGAAGCTGCTCCTGGTAGTGACGGACCAGTGGCGTGCTCTGTGGGGAGGTTTCCTTGGCAAGCATGCTGGCTCCAAGGGGAAGAAGAATCTCATAGAATCATAGAAAGGCCTGGGTTGCAAAGGCCCACAATGCTCATCCAGTTCCAACCCCCTGCTATGTGCAGGGTCACCAACCAGCTGCCCAGAGCCACATCCAGCCTGGCCTTGAATGCCTCCAGGGATGGGGCATCCACAGCCTCCTTGGGTAACCTGTTCCAGTGCCTCACCACCCTCTAAGTGAAATTTCCCTGATCTTTCTACCATAAAAGTAGTGGCGGTGGAGCCAGGAGTTGGACCTGGTGTTCCTTATGGGTCCTGTCCAACTTGGGATATTCTATGAGAAGTGAACTGCTTTGTAAAATGGTGCCCATCTGCCCCAGGAGGAGCACTGACAATGTTGGCACTGCTGGTGAAATCCGCTCCAACTTCAGGAGCTTCCTCCAGCACAGCCAAGCCAAGGAGTGGCTTTGAGGAAAATAAACCCACGTTGGTTGGGTTTTTCAGTGATGGCCAAAGAACAGTTAATGGGTATTCTTTCAGAAAAAGTGACTTTGGTGGTCTCCATGGAAACTCTTCTGTTGCTTTGTGGAGGGCTTGTAGGACAGCTGCTGCCTGGCTTTGAGGAACAGAAAGGCATCACAAGGTGTAATCTGAAGGAGAAGCGGCTCTGCAGGAGGGACGCCCTGACCTGACTTGCTTGCAGGGGAGCTCGGCTCAGGTTTGGCCTGTGTCCTCTGGTTATCAGTTTCACTCTGGCTCCTTCCCCAGCTCTGAGGAGCTGGAGATAAAGTATGACCGTGGTGCTGAGCCCTGTGGGCACCAGGACTGTGAGCTGTGGCCCTGCTTGCCTGGAGGGCCTGGGGCTGCCTGGCTCAGCACCATGTAGCTGCTTCAGGAGGAGTGTTCCCCTCATGCAACCTTAACCACTTCCCAAAAAAAAAAAAAACAGGCTGAGAAAACGTGTGGGGATTTTAGTCATCGTTCTGAGGCGTCTGCACATTTCTTCGCCTTCTGCAAATGCTAAAATGGAGCGTGGGGGGAACATGCTAAGTCTGAGGAGCAGAAGCCGAGCAATTAAAAAGGGGGGTTGCTTTGGGCCGTTTGAAATGCTGACATGTTCTCTTCTAATGGCTGTTTTTCAGCTGGGAACAAGCCGCTAACCGCTGTCACAGAGGTGCTGTCTCACAGGTGCCTGGGCAGGGCTGTGCTCTGAATCCTTGGGTCCTGGGAGAACCTCTGCAGAAATCCACCCTGCTGAATGCCCCGAGAGCTGCTCTGAGCCACCTGCTTGCAGAGTGAGTTATCATCCTACCTAATGTGCAGAGCTACTTACGGGGGGGGGGGGGGGGGAAGGGGCTTATCCTGATGCTGAGTGATCAGCACGTGTGAGTGCTGCTGTTGAAGTGCACGCTCCTACTGGGGACTCTTGCATTTGGAGGGAGGTATTCTTTGGGGGTTTTTTGGATCAGTTGTCACCCTTGTGGTGTGTTTCTTTTTTATGTTTTGGGTTGTTTTTTTTATTTTTTTTTTTTTGTTTTTTTCCCTCCTCTGGCATTTCTCACAACCAATCCAAAGACCGCACTCTTCCTCTGGCTCTGTTCTTTTCACCTTTGTAGTTGGCTCTCGCTGTGTGCATTTGTTCATGCAGACAAATTGTTCTGGCACGTACATCGTGTGTGCATCACTGGGGTATGGCTGGGACAGAGCGCTCACTGCCTTCACAACAACCTCTTAGCTTGTGCTGCCTGTGCAGCCGCCCCGAGCTTTCTGTGTGCAAGGGCATCTCTGCTTGCTCTCCTCACTTTGCTTGGGTTACAGTACCTGCCCTGCATCTCCTTTCCAAGGAGAGAGCAAGACCATCTTCAGCTGGAAGGCAGATGAATGAGGGTGCAGCAATGTGACCTTCATAGCTGGCATTCAAAGAAGGCGGGGAGGCCGTGAGATGGATGGTGTTATTTTAGCATGATGCCTTTGTTACAGAGCCAGGTGACGTCTGCCCGGCATGCCGATGGCCTGAGAAGCATGAGGCTGTGGTGCTGGGAGCCCTGAGGAGCGCCGGGCTCGCAGGAGGGATGTTACGGTGGGCGGTGCACCTGGAAGGCGGGCCGCGCAGGGTGAACCATGCGGCCGTGGCTGTGGGGCACAAGGTGTACTCCTTTGGTGGGTATTGCTCTGGAGAAGACTATGAGACACTGCGGCAGATCGACGTCCATGTTTTTAATGCAGGTAAAAGTGGGGTGGAAAGGAGCAGTGTGCTCAGTTCTCTTGCACGCCGCCGCTTGATGCGTTCCACTCTGCTCTGTGCTGTCTGACTGTGGCTCGGTGGAGGTTTTCCGTTCTGGCAGCAGCCAGCTGGTTGGTATCATGCAGGTTTGCACTGTGCTAAGCAAAGCAGCCAGAGTCCATCTTGTAGAGGACCCAGTACATATTTGAGGACTGATTCAATCCACGGCAGTGCTGGGAGAGGCTGCATTCCTTCATTCAGCGCTCTTGGAACTGAAGAGACTGCTGAGCTGGTCCACAAAGTGCTCCCCTATAATTAAGCTGAAAAATTGCACAGGTGCTTGGATGAGCCCAGCTGACAACCAAGGGCTGGTTGCTCTGCGTGCTGCCCGGTTTGCAACCTCTCCTAATATGCAGACTAGTTTGCTGCAAGGTACAAAGAATGCACTGCTCTAAATCTGGCTTTGGGGAAGGCAGCAGTATGTGCAGTGGTGGATAAAATGGTTCTGTGGGGTTATTGAGGTGATCTTATGGTGTGGAAGGGAACATAGCTCAAGAACTTGTGACCGAAGACATTTATCTCTAGCCAGAGAGACTGGGCTCTTGCAGTCAAGACAGTTGAAAATAGCATCAGAGTACTGCTCTTGTGGGGAGCACGTTCTTACCCTGCCCAAAGGAATGCTTTTGTATTGCCTTCACTGTTTATCACTCCCAGGTATTAGAGTCACAGTGCTGTGGCCTGGGAGGTGCTGCTGGCTTCCCCAGCCCTTGCTGTTGGGTTTAAGTGCCAAAGCTAAAGTACTGGGTTTTGAATGATCTCTTTCAATGATATGAAGAGGAAGACCATGTTTTAGGTAGGGAACATCCTGTTTAGCTTGAGTTTAGCATTGGCTGTACTTCCCCCCTGCCCTTCCAGCCTCAGAGGTGGACACTAGCCTCTCAAGGTGCCTGATCCTTTCCCTGTGGTAAGGATGGCTGCGTAATGCTTGCTGTGACTCCTGCACTGTCATTACGCCCTGTAATGCATGTTGGCTGCCCTGCCTACTACTGAACGTGACATGCAGGCTCCAGGAAGGGGAGCCTGTAATCACAAGACACTCCTGTTTGTACCTCAAGGTCAGCAGGGAGAGCTGAGGTGTGGATGGGGGTAAGGGAGACACAACTGTCTGCTCCAAAGTTTGTTTTTGTTTTTTTGTTTTTTTTTCTTGTTCGTATTATTTTAATAACAATTACTGTTGTTCCTACGAAGCTACTGTGTTGTTTTTCTTAGACTGTGCTTCCAAAGTCCAAATGATGCCTTCTCACCTTGCCCTGCAGTGAATTATTCCTGTGCTGCCCATTCCTTCCGCTTTGAGCATCTTCTTCAAAAACATCACTAGCCTGAAGTAGTGTCTGCATTTGTTATCACCTTCCCCCTTCTTTTCTTTCCTGTTTTGGGAGGGTGTATGTATGTGGTGGTTTGGGGGGGGGGGGGGGGGGGGTCTGCTTATGTGCTGTACCTTCCCTCCTAGTTCAGGATGAGCAAGAGCAGAAATTTTTTTGATGTGGTGATGCAGAACCAAAGCCATTTCTGTCCAGATTCCTCCAGTTCTCTGTGCTTCCTGTAGTCTTGCCTGAACAGTGGACCTGTGGAAAGTAGTGCTTCCATATTTCTTAGCCACCTACTATTCAGGGTCGAGCACAGCTCTGTCTTGCTAGCTAGCTTGCTGGACTGTTTCTGCACCTTATTGTGCTGGGGGAAAACAGAGCCATCAGGCTTTCTGCTTTCATGAATGCTCGCTTGCCCACAGTGGGAAGACAGGCAAGCCTGCGCAGTAGGTTTAACACAGGCTCTAACTTATACTTCCAGTGTCCCTTCGCTGGATCAAGCTGCCTCCAGTGTGGACAAACAGCCGTGATCAAGTGAGAGAGGTGCCCTACATGAGGTATGGGCACTCAGCAGTGCTCATCGACGACATTGTCTACATATGGGGAGGCCGCAACGACACGGAGGGCGCCTGCAACGTGCTCTATGCCTTTGATGTCAGTAAGTTCCACCTCCTTACTCATCCTCATCACAGCAGCCCTTGCTGAGACCTTTGCTCTGCCCCACCGTGCTGCTGCCCAGCTTGTTCTCCTGCTTCTGGTCTCTCTACAAAGAGGCAGTGTAGAGCAAACAGGGCAGATGAGGAACTGGTGCTGCTGGATGATTCAGCAGGGCAGCAAGTGTATCTGCCTCTCTGTGGAAGCCTTTGAATAGAAATTAATGAAATTCTCTGACAGGCAAATGATTTTTCAATTTTTTTGTCAGCTTTGTGCACTCTCTGTGATAGCTGTAACTGAAGAGCTCTCTCTGATGTACTCCTTAGCTGTGGCTGAAGGCTGCAGCAAGAAGGGCTCTTGAGGGTTGTTGTTGATTTCCAGGGAGCTGGTTCTTTCTGAGAGCATGAAGCAGAGTGAGGAATCAAGTGCTGAAGTGGCTGAGGACAGAATGGAGCTTGAGTAAGATTAGATAAATCTGAAGGATAAACTCCTTGAGATTTCAAGTTGTTTTCTTCATTATGCTGTTGTTCCTCACAGGTGTTTCATGGACTGGGTGGACAGGAGTGTCAGGGAAGGAGGGGGGCACATCTGGCTTCTGGGGCAAGTTCATTTAAATACTAACCACCAACTGGGCTTACAGTGACAATTGCTTGCTCTTGGTCACGAGTTCCCTTTGTTGCCAGAAGTCTTGAAGCCTGGAGCTGCTCTCTGGGCACAGGGTTTTTCCCCCTTCCCCTGGTACATGCAGCTAGGAAACCACAGCAGATTGCCTTCTACGCAGAAGCCTTGCCATGGGAGCTGCCTGGTGTCCCTGCCAATTCCAGCACTTTAGCGTTAAGTGCAAATTAACTGAAAAGGCCAGCCCTAAGTCCTAGTCCAAACCCTGCTCAACTGTCTGTACACACAGTGCCTGTCCCCTGGCAATCCTGGAAAGTGTGGCTGGCACTCCTCCGACTGCAGTGCGAGCTCTATTGTATCTGTTGCATCTGGCTGGATAAGTCCTGGCCAAGTGCAATTTTGTCATTTGGAGATGGAGGCACTGAGCTGAGCACGAGGCAAGGTCTCTTCCATCTAATTTGACACGTTATGCCTGGGCGAGCTCTTGCTGCTACCATGTGACTTGGGCTTGGAAGCAGCCCTGTGAAGGACGGGAACTCGATAGCTGTTGCGGCTTTCTTGCTAGCTGCCTGCCCAGGATTTTGTTGACCTTGCAAACCCCTCTGTGTGGTTCCAGCTAGAGCCTAGGTGGACTGCTGTGGTCATGGGCCAAGTTCAGAGGAGTTATCCTCACAAAGAATGTTGCTTTGGCTCCAGTTTTACCACTTCCTGAAATAAGTACAGCTCTTGGCAGCTTGCAGTATTTTGGGAGGGTTGTGGGGGGACGTCTCCTTCTGCCTCGAGCTTATCTGTGCCTTTCTGTGGGCTCATGGGACAGGTGCCTGTTTGTGCTTGGCAGGGAGTTGCTGGCACAGCTCCACGTTGCCCTGCATGGAGAACAGCTCTGGCTGGATTTCGAGTCCTCCTCTAACTCAGTTGTTGGGACGTGTGGGCTGAGGGCTGAATCCAGCTTGTGTAGGTGTGTGGGGAGCGGTGGTAAGGGGACTGTGAAAGGTGGAGGGCAGGGAAATCTCCCCTTGGAGAGGGGGTGCAGATGTGACAGGAGGAGTAGACAAGACAGGGAGAGCTGCAGAGGTGAAGATGTGCACTGCAGCACTGTTGACATGATAAGCTTGTGGTTCAGTCATGTCTGGCTGGGTTTTTGAGCGCTAGTTTTCTGCAATTAATTAGTTATCATCTCCAAGCTGGGAGGTCACTTGGGCCATTTAGCATGTTTTCTTCACTGTAGTTGAAACTATAAAGGCAAAGTTGATAAACTGTAGAATCGTAGAATATCGTGAGTTGCAAGAGACCCATAAAGAACACTGAATTCAACTCCTGGCTCCATGCAGCACCACCTGAAATTCAGACCCCACTCCCTGAGCTCCGGCATCGGGGCCGTGCCCACTGCCCTGGGCAGCCTGTGCCATGCCCCCCACCCTCTGGGGCACAGCCTTTCCCTCAGCCCCACCTGCCCTCCCCTGACACAGCCCCACGCCGTTCCCTCAGCCCTGTCGCTGTACAGACAGCAGAGCTCAGTGCTGCCCTCCACTCCCTGGGAGAGCTGCAGCTGCCCCTGGGCCTCCCCTCAGCTCTGCTTTGGGCCATACAAAATGGGGACTCTGACCTTCTATGGTGGAGTGACAGCATTGATAGACTAAGGAAGGGCAACTGATATCATACGCTTTGACATGGTCTGGCCCCATATCCTTATCTCTGAATTAGAAAGAGGTGGATTTGAAGGCTGGACTGCTCAGCACATAAAGAATTGGTTGGATGGTTGTAGCCATAGGGTTGTGATCAATGGCTCTGCATTTAGGTGGAGGAAATCACAAACAGTGTCCCCCAGGGATCTGTCTTGGTACCGATTCTCTTCAACATTTTTGTCAATGACTGAGACTGTGGGATTGAGTGTACTATCAGCAAGCTTTCTGATAATACTTAGCAGAGTGATGCACTCAATACAACAGAAGGAAGGGATGCCATCCAGAGGGACGTGAACAGGATTTGAAAAGTGGGCCCATGAGAACCTAATGAGGTTCAGTAAGACCAAGTGCAAGGTGTTGTCCTTGGGTCAGGGCAGTCCTAGATATGAGTACAGACTGGGAAATGAAGTAATTGAGAGTAGCCCTGCGGGGAAGAATTTGGGGCTGGCCCTCCTGGCTGCCTGGGCACACTGTTGGCTCATGTTCAACTTGCTGCCAACCAAGACTCCCAGATCCCTTTCAGCAGGGCTGCTCCCAGTGCTCACCCCCAGCCTGTTTGTACAGCTAGGTTACCCCTTCCCAGGTGCAGAATCCATCTCTTGTCATGTGGTTGATGATTGCTCAGCTCTCTACTTTATCTGTTTCTCTCTGTGAGGCTTTTCTGCCCTCAGCAGAGTCAATAGCTCCTCCTAGTTTAGCATCATCAGCAAACTTGCTCAAAACACATTCTAGTCCTACATTCAAGTCATTTATGAAGATGTTAAAGAGAACTGGCCCTAAAATGAAGCCCTGAGGAGCCCTGCTAGTGACTGGATGCAGCCTGATGCAACCCTGTTTACTACAACCCTTTGGACCTGGTCTGTCAGCCAATTGCTCACCCACTGCATTATGTTGTTGTCTAGCTCTGTGCCCGACATTACATCAGAAGGCTTCCTTTGGTCAACTCGGTAGGTAACCTTGCCGTGAAAGGAGATTAAATTTGTTAAACAGAACCTTTTCCTCATGAACCCACGGTGGCTGCAAACCAATGACCACGTTGTCCTTCAGGTGTTTTTCAATAACTCCCAGCATTATCTCCATTACCAGCACTGAAGTGATGTTGACAGCCCTGTAATTGCCAAGGTCTTATTTCTTGCCTTTCTTGAGAATTGCTACAGTCTTCCAGTCTCTTGCACCTCTTGCAAAGCCTACTTGTGAGTCAATACAAATAACATTGCTCAAGCAGTGCTGTACTAATCACATGTAGAACTTGAGCTGTTTGTCAGGCTGGGCATTGGCTGTGCCCCGAAGCTGAGGACCTCTGTTGCTGTGCCATCTGTGGAAACTCAGGTAGGCATCCTCACTTGGAGAAGCTTGCTGAAGAAGCAGGTGCTGTGTGTGAAATATGGATTTCTGCCTAGAAATGAGGAATGGCTGTGAAGAGCTCTCCCATCCCGACATCTACTGTACTTTCTTAGCATTGCCTCCTGTTTTATTTCAGACACGCACAAGTGGTTCACGCCAAAGGTGTCTGGAATGGTCCCAGGAGCAAGAGACGGGCACTCAGCTTGTGTCCTGGCAAAGAGCATGTTTATCTTTGGAGGCTATGAACAGCTGGTGAGTAATCTCAAACACTTATTTGGCAATCTCCTGGGAAAGAGGGTATTCCTACCCAGGGCATTAGCAGAGGTAGGGGATGTGGGCATATTTATATTCACAGTTGCCTTCATTTTATAACTCGACAAAATTAGGAGCCTAACCTGGATAATTAGTGCCATAATTTTTCAGAGGAGGTGGTTGGTAGCTCTGTGAAAAGGATGGATTTTTTGTTTGCTTTCCCAAAGCGTGCAGAGTTAAAATAGAAATGTTATATTTTATGGCACATTTCTCCAACAAATTTAGACAAATATATAAAAATTATAACAAATACATGTTAATTTAGCTAAGAAACGTCCAATAAATGCACTGCTTCCAATGTCTGTAGTGCTGTTGTGAAGTTTTGTCCCAGGGTAGTGCGTGCTCCCTGTACTCTGTACCTCTTCTCATGCCTTGCTGAGCCTCTCCAGCAAGCACTTGTCCTTCCTGTAAGAAGGACAGAGATCATCCCACACTGCCAGTGTGCTTAACACCCCTTTATGTAAATCCTTATGATCTGAGCTTAGAAGAGTAAATATCACTTCAGACTATCACCAGACTCAAGGAACGTTGTACCACGTTGTTTGGATGAAAGCTGGGGCTGTTATGGCAGTGCCTTGGTTATTCCCCTGGCTTTCTGAGTTCTCTAGCACATTAAGCCCATGATCTTGATTGCAGCTCTACAAACGTGGGTTGTTTTTAACCAAGGCCAAACAAGCCTGCCCTCTTGGTTTTGCTGCCATCTCCCTTGCCTGGAGGAGCAGAAGTCTGTTCTATTTGTGTGAGTGCAAGCTCTACTCAGCTGCAAGGTACAGATTAGTTCTGTGGGAGCCTCACCTGTATTTACTCTTGGGTGTTGAGTTTCCTTAAAGTAATCCTAGCTCCTACCTCTCATTGCATGGCCTTAGCAGAGGCAGTTTCTCCACCTTCTTCTGTTGCGGCATGGAGCAGAGGTAAAATTCTGCTGTGGCAGGTCTTAGTGGTAGGAGCCAAGCTCTGAATAAATGGAAAGGTTGCAGGAGGGAAGGAACAGCTCTAAGGAGGGGTGAGCTTTACCCCCTTCTCATTAAGTGGCACGTGCTGCTGCTTATCTGGATGTTTTGGAGCAAGCACCGCATCTGCTAGGAAGAGCTGGGTCCAAATGAGTGATGTGAGTCTTTAGGATAGCTGCTTTGATCTGGTGTCACCAGGCTTCTCAGTGCTTTGGTAACCAGGCTGTGCTGCTGTCTTCCAGGCTGACTGCTTTTCAAATGACATCCATAAATTGGACACCACAAACATGATGTGGACCTTAATCTCTGCCAAGGTCAGTGTCTGGTTTTTATTCTGGTTTTGTGCAGAAAATCTCAGTTGTGCTATTCTCGGGGGTAGATGCCCATACTTGTCCCCCAGCTCCTGCTTGGTGTGGCTGGGATCTGCAGAAGCAGTTCTCCATGAGAAGGCAGCCATGACAATTTCCCTATCAAGAGGTGTCACCTCCCTGGATAACTTGCACTACTTCTCTTGCTGTTTTAACCTGTCCCTGCAGGGTACGCCAGCTCGTTGGAGAGACTTCCATTCAGCTACCATCATTGGAACAAAGATGTATGTATTTGGGGGCAGAGCTGATCGTTTTGGGCCATTTCACTCCAACAACGAGATCTACTGTAACCGCATTAAAGTGTTTGATACAGAAACAAACTCCTGGCTGGACTCGCCTCCCACTCCAGTGCTCCCTGAAGGCCGCCGGAGCCATTCAGCATGTGAGTGTGGGGTTGCTGGGAGAGGAGAACATGGAAAGGGGTTCCCACCCGTAGCACGAGGGTGTCTACTCCGCTGGGTGAAAGTGTGGGACAGTGAGGGGTGCTCAGAGCCTGGCTTCTCTGGAGAGCTGCGGCCCATAGCCTTGTTTGCAGCCCTGTGAAAGTGATATAAACTGAAGCGGGCAGCGAGTGTTGCTTTGCTCTGTGTTTGGTGTTGGGACAGGGACCTGCTGGGCTCTGCCCTGGGTGGCACACTGATGTCTGTGTTTACTCCCCACAGTCAGCTACAATGGGGAGCTCTACGTATTTGGTGGCTACAACGCACGCCTGAACAGACACTTCCACGATCTCTGGAAATTCAATCCAGGTATTTGTACTTCTTACTTGTTGCAGTGATGGTGCTCGAGGCTCTCAGGTGTGTCAGTGCTCAGATGAATGTACACTCCAAGGGCTTGCTTGGGGGAAATGGCTGCCATGACAACATAGACATAGACTTGCTATGCTCAGTGCCCTTGTTCCTCCTCAACCTATCTCCAGCTGTCATGAGAAAAAGGAAATGTTGCTGAAAGGTGCTTATTTGGAAGGTGCTTGGAAAAAAACTTTGGTTTGTTCTTTAACGCACAGAACTGATGGCAGAAAAGAAGGTATGGGGTTAGTGGTGCCCAGACATTAACTGGGGAAACCACTCAGCTTAACCTGCAGCATCACCACAGCACGTTCTCTGGGTACTGTGTCAGCGTGGTGGTTCTTGATCTGGTACCCCAAGTATCAGTCAGCTGTAAGATGTTTTGGAGTCCTCTGTATTCAAACGCTTTCAGCAATCCACGAAACTGATTTGTTTGCTAATCACTTCACATAGTGAAGCCTTATAAGAATTGTACATGGTTATGGGGGAGCAGCCAGCTTGCTATTCCCCAGCTGACCTGTGATCCAGTGTGAGAGCTGCTGAAAGTTTTGGTGCTTTACATTTGTGATTAATCACCCCCCAGCATCGTTGCCAAAGAGAGCAGCAGGAGCAAAGGCTGCTGTCCTCTCTGCCTGGTTCCATGTCTCCATGCTCCTGCAGCCAGCCTGCCCCAGCTCAGGGAGGATGCTCTGTGTTTTCTGTGGCTGCCAACAGATGGAGCTGGTTCCTGGGCTTCCACTCCAGATCAGGCCCACGCTGGTGAAGGGGAGCTGACAGCTCCTGCATTTCTGCTTTCACAGCTCCCTGTGGTGTTAAACCTGCTGCTTTCAGCAGCCCCTGGCCTCGAGCTTTGTAGCTGAAAGGCCTGGTTTTGTCACAGTGGCTGCAGGGAGAACCTACAACTCCTGTCCAGAGCTCTGAGGGCTGTGCCAGGCATCAAAGCAACCCTCCATCAGCAACCCAATGGGAGTGAATTGACCTGCTTCTGGCAAAGAACAGGTGGACAGGGAGGATGCATGTTGGCTGATTGGTATCTGTGAGGTCTCTGTTTTATTTATTTATTTATTTTCTTCTGTGGTTTGTTTAATTCCATAACCTTATACCTAGGTCTTTGTCAGGGCTTTGTGACAAGCTGGTGCATTCTCTCACCTCTATCCCTTTCCTTAGTTTCCCTTTCATGGAGGAAGATTGAGCCCAAGGGGAAAGGCCCGTGTCCTCGACGCCGGCAGTGCTGCTGCAGAGTAGGGGACAAAATCATCCTCTTTGGAGGCACCAGGTGAGTTGTAGGAGGCCAACGGTGTGGCGTTGGGGAAGGGTTTGCCATTCCCTTCCATGCTGTAGTCAGCTTCACTTTGAAACCACATGGCAACTGTCCATCTAACTTCAAGTGTGACAAATTACACACATCATAGCTCCTCTGGAAAAAGCAAAGGGGAAACTGAAGTTGTTATGTTAACTTGTAAAGCACCTGATGACAAGTCTTATTCTCCAAGCAAGACAAGTAGCCTGGTCTGCTGTGCTGAAGCAGACTTCAGACTGACTTATTCTCCATTACGTGCTGCCTTGCTTCCCCCCCCCCGCCTCCCCCCTGGAATTTTTCCTTCATTGGTAGGAGTTGTCTGCTGAGCTGCAGAGAGATGTCAGCTCAGCCGGGAGCTGTTTGAGCCATTCACACAAAGTAGCATTCCCTGCTGTGTACCATTGTTCCTTAGCAAAATTTCCATTCATAGAAGGGACACATTGTTAAGGATTTAGCTGTCAAACACTGGAGTTGGTACTGTCAGGATGGAGGGCAGCTGGATGTGGCCAAGAGCCTTAGCAGCTGCTAAAAGGAAGGAAGTAGCCCATCACCAGGACATGCTCTGCGCTGTCTGAAATGACAGATTGCAGCTCTGGAGCACAGGTCTGTTTGCCAGCATTTACCTTGCACAGACATCTGAAATGCTTTCAGCCCTCCAAATGGTTTGGAAAGGTTTGAGACTTTCCCTGGGACTCCGGCAGTGGCTTTCTGGGGAGAAGCTGGGGGCAGAGGACAAGACAGGGCAGTTGATAGGCTGGTGTACCAATGTCTGATGAAGCAAAGGGCCTTCAGCTGCAGAAAAGTGTGGCATGGGAGAAGGCATAGTGGTAGGATGCCTGTGTGAGTATGAGGGAGCCTGCAGTGCATGGTGAGGTGCTGAGTTTATCCAGGCTACCCATAGATACTGGGTGCTGCTCTGTGTAGCAGAAAGCTTGATGGCAGCTCTGGATGCTCTCAGGTGCTGCAGTCTTTAGCAGATAGTGCAGCAGCTGAACTTGGGTGTTAAAACTCAGCTGTTCTAACAAACAATAGCAAACCACAATAAATTTGACACCAGTTTTTCAGAGGCCAGTCCACCTCTGCCAGACAGACTGGCAGAAGCTTGTCTTTTCCACTGACCAACTTCAGTGTTTGCCTTGTTCTTCCTGCACGCTTCATCTATACTAGGCTGGGGTAGGAAAAACTGCTGGTGGCCAGGAATGCAGCCTGCCTGGATGGAGGGACAGCTCTGCTGGCTGGGGTGGGGGCTGTGCTGGCTTCCTGTAATGGTTATCAGGTGTGTTCTGGAGCCGGCTGGCAAGATAAGAAGTTTTCCAGGAAGTCATTGTAAATGGAGAACTCCCTGCAGTCTGCCTGCTGACCTGTGCTCCCCTGCTGGGGAAGGGGAGGGGAGAATACGGATGTGGGGGATTCGGATGTGGGGGATTCAACTGCGCCTTGCAGGATCAGCCAGGCAACATGTCGGGCATGGCCAGGCAAACCCCTTTGTGTCCTGCTCTTCCTGCCAAGGATGCATTCATGCTGTTCAGGAGTTCTTTTACAGGTGCCTGCTGCCACATCATCCATGCGCTTGTTTTTGTTTTGTAGCCCTGCCCATAGCTCTTTTTGCCTCTCTGTGGCCTTTCATTAAGGCCAGCAGCAATCCTGTTGTTTGTGTCCTATTTCAATGACAGGGAAGCCATGTGGCACTAAGCTCAGTGTTTCTGCTAGCTGTGTCCCAGGCTTGGTCTCCTCCTAGACTCACCAGCACTTCACAGACAGAGACCATCCACAAAGGGAGAATGAATAGAAGATGGAGTACAATAAGTCAGAGTTTAGCTGTATGGGTGCTGATCCAGGTTTGGCTTGGGGCTGCTCTATCCTGACCTGGCTTAGAAAAGCCTGGCTTGGTGAGAGAGAGCAAACAGTTTTGCTTGGTTCTGGCTGGTTCCCCATGTACTGGGAGCTGCAGCACTGCTGGTCTTGAACTCCAGGCTTTCCCCAGCTGCTTGCAGTTGGGTGATAAAGCCATGAGCGCACTGCGCTGCCTGCTGCTTCTCTTTGGAAGATAAGGGATGCCCTAGGTCTTCCTGTGATGTGGATGTGAGATTAGATTGTGGTGTTCTTGTATCCAGGCAGATGGGACTTAGCAGCAGCAGGTCTTCTCTGCCAGCAGCAAGCTGTGCCTTGTATTTGTGTGGGGGTGCTGAGGAGTGGGGACACAGGTGCTGCCTTACCTCCTGTCTGATGTGAAGCTTGGGGCTTATAGGTGGACAAGCAAGCGACACTGCAGTGAGAATCATTGCATGGGGTCCCAGCTAAGCAATAAGAATGTACTGAATTGCCTTGTGGCAAGCCAAAGAATGACTCAGAACACCTTTCCTTTCTTGCAAGTTCTCCAAACAGCCATCAGTGCTTGGGCAAAGTGCTAATGCTCCAGCACAGCCTGGTCTGTCTGTGCTAGGGGACTCAGTGACCCATCTCTCAAGTGACTTTGGCTGCTCCATCAAGATCACAAAGGCAGAGAACCTCAACTGAGGCTGCACATTGTTCCCCGGCCATGCCTGAAATCACAACTTCCCACTCGTACCCCAGGAGTGGCATCAGATGGGAGCACAGCATGGTGAGATGGCTCAGCTGCAGTCTCTTGAAACTGCTGTCCCCATTTTGACACAGCCAAGCAGCTGTGGGTGGAGCCAGCAGTAATTCCTGCAGTCAGACTGAGAGATGTCTGTGCCTGCACAGCTGTGCAGGTGTCTCCTAGCTGCTGTCTCTACCTTTCTCATACATCTCAATGGCCGTGCTGAAATGATTGCAGCAGATCTTTCCTGCATGAGGACTGGAGTGATGAACTCTGTGGCTGTGCAGAATCTGATTCAAACTTTGTGCTGTTGTGCTTGGCACACAGCTTCAGCCTGAACTGCAGGGAGCTCAAAGGTAGTCCAGCTGCAGGCTGGGGCAGTGAAACACATGCTAATAAAACAGGATGTCTGCCTGGCTGCAGGTTGCTAATTTGTGGAGAACTTATGCAAATGCAACAAGTACGTATGGCTTTTGCAGAAAAAGAGGAAAAGAGCTGCTGCCGAGCCAAGAGGAGACCTCAGTGCCTGCTTCGGTTGTTCATTCTGAGCTGCTACCTTCACTCTTCTGTAGAAAACTGCAACAAAGCATCTTCCATAATGCACTCAAAGAAAGCTGCTGGGCTTACCATGCTCCAGTGCTGGGGTGGTTTGGTACAATGCTGCTCTGTCCCCAGCAGCATCAGTGCTCTTGAGAGCTTATAGGCAGGAGAGTCTGTGGCATGAATCACAAGAAGCACACTGTTGCAGCGTGCGGGTGTTCTGTGCAACCTTGGGAAGCTAGAACTGAGGTAGATAGCAAGAGCAGAGCAGAGCATCCCTGGAGATAGATTGTGGCTCCCATGCCTTGTAGTCTTGCAGTACAACTAGAGAGAGCCTCACAGAAAGCTCACTTGGGTGTCTAGCTTGATCTTGCCTACATCACTGGGGCTGCCAGCACTACTCTTTGGACTGTGCATTGTGCCACTGAGTGGTGTCTGAATTGTCCTAGGTGAGCTGGCTGACCTCATACTTCCCATTGGGTGCTTGGCTATGCATTGAAGCTGGCCCAAGGTCTTTGAAAAGGCATGGTGTGGACTGTATCTTGCTGTGCTGCATTGCATTTGGGCTGGCCTTTGCCTGCCTAGGCATCTTGATCTGTTTGTTTTCTAACACATTCTGGGGCAGACTCACGCGATACAGCATTGCTGTGAACACTGCACTGGGCTCTCCAGGGGATGCCAGCCCTTTTGCTGTGGAACAGCCCATGGGCCTGTTTTATTGCACAGAGCACGCCAGCACACTTGCATTCAGGAGCAGCTGTAGTCCTCTGAAGAACCCTTGGAGGGTTCCAGGCAGGTTGAGTTCAGTCCTGGACTTGCTTAGCCCTTGGGGAGCCTAAAGAATTGCAATTGCTATGCAAGTGTTTTGGCACTGCTTGATGAACTGTGTTTGGCTTCTGCAGCCCATCTCCGGAGGAGGGTATGGGCGATGAATTTGACCTGATGGATCACTCAGATCTCTACATCCTCGACTTCAGTACGTGAGTGCTCCCTGCACAGTGTGTGCCTTTTGCCACCAGGTGCCTCGTTGAGAAGCACTATTTCCTGTGGCGTTGATTGCCTGATGCCCTGATCCCCCATAGTGCCCAGATGAGGACTGCTGTGGCTAATCGCCCTCTATCCACAGGCCCTAGCCTAAAGACGTTGTGTAAGCTAGCAGTGATCCAGTACAGCCTGGACCAGTCCTGCCTTCCTCACGACATCAGGTACTGTAGGCTTTGCATTGGAGTTCATCCATGCGTGCTCCCTGGGACACTCCAGCCCTGGTTGCTGTGTTCATGCTCCTTCTAATTGTGCCCTGTTGTTGTGTTACAGATGGGAGCTCTCGGCCATGACAACGAACAGCACCATCAGCCGCCCCATCGTCTCCTCACAGGGCTGATGCTGGCTCATCCTTCGATCACCCTGTTCTCACCCCTCCACACACACTGACCTCTTGCTCCACTGCCTGCATGAATTTTTAGCCCTTTCAAGCAAGGAACCTATGTGAGCTCCGTTTGTCTTGCCCCAGCCAGGCTTCCTTGGGCCCTTGTTACGTTCAGGGCAGCATGGGTGTGCAGGCAGAGCATGCCCCTGGGGAAGAAATCTGCGTGCCCCAGCAGCACAGCGGTGACTCCCCAGCCCTCACCTGAAGAGCTGCAGCCGCGCTGGCCTGGTGCCCTGCTACTAAGGGCCTGAATTGACTCCTGCCGCCAGCCCCAGGCTTGGACCTATTCCTGTGCTCTCGTAGTCATGATGACGTTTGTGCCTGCACCCATTGGTGCTGAGCTGCCCCCAGCACTGGCTTGCAGGCCCAGGGTGGAGCTGAGCCCCTGCACCCAACATGGGGGCTCTGCTGCCTGGCTCAGGTTGTAACACAGTGACCAGTGGGTATTTTATAAACACTGAGGTGGAAGTAGCTTTTTTGCTGCTCTGTGTGTCCAAAGCGGGGCAGCTATGCTGGGTGGGAGGTATGGGAAGAGAGGGCAGTGGCTGAGCCAGATGCAAGCCCTCCATGCCTGGGGGGAGCTGGAGCAAGCAGGAAGAGTTGGCCTGAACCACAATGTAGCTGCCTCCCAGAAGAGTGACAGCAAGGGTGAATGGGAGGCAGCTGGTGCTCCTAGGCCTTCCTGCCTCAAGGTGGTTGGGTGCAGGGGTGAAACTTTGCTAACAATGCAGGAAAGGGTAGGGGAGTACTGTGGGCTTTTACTGGGATGCAAAAGTCAGGGACAGCTGACAGATGCTGATAGCTGTGTGCCATGAAATGCTGGAGCTTTTTGCTGTAGCATCCCCTTCCTTAGCACTTAAGCACCAAGCCTACTCCCCTGCGGGGTGCTGGGCACCAGGAAACATGCACAGACTGCCCTGACTTGCTGCATCAGTCAGCACAATGCTGAGCACAGAAGTACCCCAAAATGCTCTTGTCTCTATGAATGGCTTCGCCAAGGAGAATACAAACTTGGGGACACTGAGCAGAGGCTGGAGGGGCTCAGTGCCCTGTGCTGGCTTCCTCTTCGAGGAAACATTTGGTGGGGAGAAGAAAAGGGCCTTGCTGGGGAGGTGAGGGAGTTTTTAGCACTCTCTCTAAGGGGCTCCACACACACTGCAAGCTTCCACCCCATGGTAGGAGCTAGTGCTGGGCTGCTAGCTGTGGGCCAGGAGCTGGATGGACAAATGTCCTCCAGTGGGATCCCTGCTCCCTTCATCATCACCCCCTCCTGAGCCACCGAGTTTGCTTTAAAGACCCCAGCTTCCTTTTATTGCTTCCCCTCTCAGATTGCAGCCAGCTGTGAGGGCTATTTTTAGCAGTCTGCCTTCTAAAAATAGCCCTAAGATGTTTGGAATTGCGTCAGGAGGGGTACCTCTCCTCCGTGCACCGGCTTGGCCCCTGCACCCCAGGAGGCTACAAAAGGAGGCCAGGAGCAGCGGGGTCAGAAGGTTCAGACGCAGCCAGAAGCAAAGGCAGCAAGAAGCACACTGCCAGCTCCAGGCATCCCAGTGCCGGCACCAATGACCATCTTCTGCAGTCACTGCCACAGGCCGCTGCAGGCAGAGACCAGCTGCCTTCCCAGGAGGGCTGAGCAGGCGCACGGTGCCTCCAAGGCCTCCAAGCCATTCAGGTGAGCTCCCCTCTGCCCCTTACCTGCAAGGGGAGGCTGCGAGCAGCTACTGGCCAGGGTGAGACCCAACCAGGTGCAAGGCGTTTCTGCCAGCCTGGGACACTGAGACAAAGGATCTTGGAGGGGGCAGAGAAATTTTGGGAGGCTTGAATGAAGGCAAGTGCAACTTGCAGATCAAATGGGCTGCAGTTCATGATCTGGCACTGGATGCAGTTTCTGCCCTAGCGGGGCTTGGTGGGAAGGTCATGTCACTCAGCTAGCTCTTAAAGCACGGGGCTGCAAACACCAGCAGTGTCTCCTGCTAGGCAGCCACACATACCTCTGTCTGCGTCCACCAAAGGATTGCTATTCCTGAGAGACCTTGCGTGGGGCACCGAACTGCTCCGGGGTCCAGTGTTCCCATAGCAGGAGATAGGGAACGCTGTCCCTTTCCCTGGGCAGGACTCCCCAAACAGCTGGCTTTGCAGGTCAACCAAGAGTGCCTCCAAGGCACGTCGGGACCAGATCAACGCGGAGCTGCAAGCACTGCGCTCCCTGCTGCCCATCTCCACAGAGGAGAAGGAGCGACTCTCCTACCTCCACACCATGGCCCTGGTGTGCCTCTGGCTTCGGGGAGCTCACCTCTTCCCTCCAGGTACCCGTGGGCACTACTGTTCCTTCTCAATGGCAGCTCTGCTCTGCATGGGGCACTGCTCCCATCCCCTTTCAAAACAGTGTTTCACACTGTGCTCCCCCTGCAGCCTCAGCTCCTCCCTCAGGACCAGTCCTTGCTGTGGAGCTGCTCTCCTTGCTGCCAGGGTTTCTGCTTGTGCTCTCAGCCAGCGGCAAGCTGGTTTATATCTCTGAGAACGTGTCTCAGATCCTGGGTCTCTCCATGGTAAGGGCTGGCCAACGTGGATTTGCAGTCACTGTTTCCCTGTGCCCACTGTACATGGCACACTGTCCTCATGAGGGGCTCTTGCACAGTGTCAGAGGGTTATGAGGTTGCAGTGTGCCAGCACACAGCCCGCTGGGGCCTGCCATGACAGTTTCTTCTATCAGGTGGAGCTTCTTGCCCATGGGGACACCATCTTCGACATCGTGGATGGGCGAGCATGGGAGGATGTGCACAAGAAGCTTCTCCTCGCCCAGGAGCAGCCAGGCAGGGGTAAGGCTGGGGAAAACAGGAGTGTGGTGCACTCACTGAGGTCTCCAGGCTGGGATCTCATTGGTGCTGCCCTGCTCTGGCTCTCCATGGCTGAGGTCAGAACCCAGCAGGTTGCCAGTGAGGGCACTGAGGAGTCCCTAATCTGCTCTCTGCAGAAATCACCTTTGTCAGTGAGATGCACACATCCAAGGCCTTCCGGCTACAGCACGGGGGAAATCAGGCTGTGGCAGTACGTGGGCGCTTTGTGGTCCCACGCTGGCTGGCCTCCCCCTCCACCACAGCCTTCCTGGCTCTCTGCACACCGGTTGCACAGCTGGATGCAGATCATTACACTGGTTCTCAGGATAACCTGTTTCAGAGCACACATGCCTTAGACATGAGGTTTATGGATGTCACAGAGAGGTGAGGGTGCCAGCCAGCTGTCCAGGACAGCCAGGATCATCTCCCTTCACAAGGGCTGGGTGTGGGATGCAGGCTGGACTCCACTCCTCTTGTCCTCCCCAGTGCCATCTACCACCTCGGCTACCTCAGGGAGGAACTGATTGGCCAGTCGTGGTACAGCCTCCTGCATCCTGAAGATGCTGATGTAGCAGCCGCTCAGCACAGGGCTGTGGGTGAGTATTACGCCCACACTCACGTGTCTTCCTCTAGTTTTGTCTGGCTGTGCTTGAAACCTAGCTGCCTAGGACAGCCAAAACAAAGTGAATGGAGTCCTGCTCTCTGTAAAAAGCATGAAGCAGAAGTCTAGTTTTATGCCCCATACACTGACCACGTGGGTTTGCCTTTGTGAGAGGCTGCAGACCTGACCACAGTCTGCAGCTTCCGTCTCGCTAGGGCTGCAGTTGCATCGGGGCCACCGAGGCCCGCCCCGGCAGCGAGGCCAGCTGTGTGCCCCCACCCGCTGACCCCGCCGCTTCCCCACAGCACTGGGTGCCGGGGCCGTGGTGGGGCCCGTTGTGCTGCGCGTGCTCCGCAAGGACCGCACCTGGGCTTGGCTGTGCGTGTCGGCGCGGCGCGGGGGCCGCTGCATCACCTGCACCAGCCGCGGCCTCAGGTGAGGGTTCAGGGAAGGAGGAGGCCGGCGGGACGAGGGGGGCCGAGGCCGACGGCGGCCATCGGCTCCCGGTCCCCGCGTGCCGCTCCTCACGGCCGCGTCCCGATAAGCAGGGAGGAGGAGGCGGCCTACCTGCGCGCCCGGCAGCACGGCCCGCCGCCGCCCGTCGCCTCCCCGCCAGAAGAGGGGCTCGGCCTGCTGGCCGCACAGCTCCGCGCCCTAGCCGACAGCCTCTCGCCGCCCGCCGCCTACACCGGGCCGGAAGCCCGCAGCTACGGCCAGCCGCCGCCGGACGCCGCCCTGACGCTGGCCCGTCTCCTAGGCAACGCGCTGGAAGCTTCCGGGTCGCACACGGTGCATGCGCGCGGCGTGCCGCTTCTCCACCAATAAACGCCCGTTCTGCCTTCCCTTCTGACCCACTGCGCGTGCGCCGCTTCCTCGGGGTCTCCGCCGGCGGGGCGGGCGGGTGGCCATGAGGCGGGCGGAGAGGCGCCGCGTGGGGAGCGGCAGCGGGGCGGGTGGGGAGGAGACGGGAACAGAGCTGGGAGGTGAGGCGCCGCGACCGGCCGGGGGAAGCTGCGCTGCGGGAATGGCGTCCGTGCGGAGCGGGGCTCCGGCAGGGAGCGGCGGTTGAGGCTCCCGGTGCTGCGGCGGTACCCGGGCTGCTGGGCGGAGGGGGGGCGGCCTTTTGCAGAGCGAGGGGCCGCGGGGTTTAACGAGGCGGAGCGGTTTCCTTCTGCCGGGCGGGCGCGGAAGGGCGGCAGCGCCGTTCGTGCCGCTCGTCTCCTGTTCAGGGCGGCCGTGAGGAGCTGCTCCGTTCAGCCGTGCGTTGCTCTCCTCCAGATGAGGCTGAGCTGTCGTTGGAAGAACGGCTGCGGATGCAGAGTGCGGCCGGAACGAGAGAGTGCCGGCAGCTGAGCGATGGGAAGAGAACAGCAACGCCTGGCAGAGCTCCGGTGAAGCAGCAGCTGAACAAAAAGGGGTAAGTGACCCCTCGTGACCGGCGGGACGCGTCTCTGTGCTGCAGAAACAGCGTTGGCAGCTCCTCGCGGTGCTGACGTTGCCTTGGAGCTGGCGTAGATCTCTGATGTGCTGCACAGCTGTGCCCTTCATTGCAGTGCTTTATTTGGGGACGATCTGTCAGCGTTGCTGAGTTCCCAGTGCTCTGTTGTGCTCATATCCACGGCTGTCTGCTGTTATCCAGTGCTTAAAGCAGTACTCAGTCCCCATGTAGTCTTTTAACCCAGAAGCATGGTGAGCTTCTTCTTGAAGCTGCGATCAGTAGTGTTTATTTGTACCTTCCCAGCCCTGCTGCTTTCTGAACCTCTTGTGGCTTTTCAGTGTTTTCTGCCCTGCTCCCACAGCTGCAGTTGCAGGGTCAGCTGATTGTCCAGAATCTCATTCATCCTTTTGCTGTCCATCCCCTCCGTGGCTCATTTGTTGATGTTTCTTTCTTTCCCCTCTGCTGTACTTGCAGTCATAGGCTCTGTGCCGTTCTCAGTGCTCTTTACACTTCCAGTTCATGTACTCTGCAGGTGCTATTAGTGTGGTATTTGTGAAATTTAATTCAGTGTAACAGAACCTTTCTGATTTCTAGCAGTCCTCCTTGGGCTTCCTCCATTAACATCTGTCAAACCATTACCCTTTATTTGCAATACTTAGCAGTTCTTAGTCCTCAGAGTCGTATCCAAACAATTTGAACAGGTTTCCTCTGTTACTGTGGTGTTCCCTAACCTACTTCTGAATGCATCTTTCCTCTGCTTTAAACAGTTGACTAGAATAATGTTTCTACTTTTCCTTCTACCTGGTAGTCTGGGGGATTTTGTGTAGTGTGCTGTCTTCACACGGCATCTCTATTTCTGCTACTCTATTTGCATAATTCTGCTTTTATTACTTAATTTCCTTAATCCTTTCAGCACTGCACGACTGTAAATCCCAGATGCTGTTTCTTTCATGGTTTTTATTATGGAATTGAACTTCTTAAAAAAGCACTCTAGGGAAATCCCTGGGAGCTCGTCTGTTTTCAGTAGTGGTTTGTAAAGCTGACTCAAGCATTGCACAGGGGTGCAGCCTCATGACAAGATGTGAAAATAAGATGAACATAGCTTTAAGTGGGATTTGGAAAACTTACTTATTGCTGCATGGTTGTTTATGCTCCTCGTCCCAGTGGTGCTGTATTGCTGAGTGTAGGTGTAATGCCAGGACTCAGTGATTTGCACATCTTTGTTTCTGATAACTTACCTGATGTGATAAATCACAGATGCAGCGTTCAGGATGGGGAGAGTAATACTCTGTCCTGTCACCCTACATCTTGCTTTTACACCTGAAGCATCATGCTCTCAAAGCTCGCGTTGCAAGAAGGACTCATTTCCTTAATTCCTTTCTACCATGGGTCCTGATTCAGCGTGAAGTCTCCTTTGGAATAAGTACCATAAGTTGTATGACCTTTATTTCTGGAGTCTGATTTCTCCTTTACCTGAGTTATGTTATGCTTTCTCACTGATCTCGATCATACTAGAACTGGCCTGCTCTTGTCACTACCCACATCAGTGAGAAATTTCCAACTTCGGTCTCACCTCTCAGTGTATCACTCAAGAGTGCATGAGCTGGGCAAGGAACAGAAGAGGGTCATTATGTGATGTATGAAAACATGGAGAGAGGAATAATTATTCACTGATACCATGGTACAGTGGTAGGCTTTCTCTTGGTACAGTGGTAGGCTTTCTCTTGGTACAGTGAGATTTTGATGCTTTGGAGTTAGATTAAAGCATACAGATGTTTTCTGTAGGATTATTTCAGTTACACATTTATGGGTGGGTTGGTTGTAGTGGCCACATCTGGCTTTTGATACCTACAGCCTCCATGAAGTCTGGTGTTTCGTCACTGTGCTCTCTAGAGGGTCTGTCTCACCTTTTGAGAAGTTAGTCTGGGTCTTTTTCTGCCCACTGCTTCTTACAAGTATGTTTTCTACCTCTTTCAGGCCAGTGGAGATGTCTGCCAAGAAACCCATGCCTTTTCTGCGACAAGTTATCCCTGTTACAAAGAAGGTGGGTGCTCCTTCACCTCACTTCAGGCACTGTCTGTGTTTAGTGATGCTGAGGGGCACAGATGTGATGATGGTGCTGCGGAAGGTGGCGAAGGCTGTTTGTGGAGGATAGGTCTTGGCTAGCAGTCTGCTGAACAGGGATGATGGTAGCATGTCTCTTGGGAGGGCAGAAGATGAGCAGGAGGGGCTGCTGCTTTGACCTTAACTTGGCTCTTTGAGAGTAAGCAGGATATTAACAGAGTAATCTGGCTCTGACTCCTGCCTCTGCCTTCAGGTCCACAGAGACCCTCGATTTGATGACCTGTCTGGAGAGTATAACCCTGAAATATTTCAGAAGACGTACAGCTTCCTGGACACCATCAAGAAGCGGGAGAAGGAGGTAATGCCTTGGGCCTGTCCTGGGCCAGGAGAAACTTGCTTGGCAGGGGTGGCCCCCGCAGAAGCCTTTTGCAGTGGAGCTGGCAGGCAGGCAGTGATGCAGCTTTCTGCTCTCTTCTCCAGATGGTTCAGAAGCAGCTGAAAAAATGCCAGGATATGGAACAGAAGGAGAAACTGCAGCAGCTCCTGAACCGCATGGTGAGTTTGGTGCAGCATCCCCTCTGTTAGGCACTGCACTGATAGAGAGGATGTGGGACCTGAGGTCTGCCTAGACACTTGCTGACATGGGCCATCCGTTCTGTACAGACACAGCAAGAACTGGCACAGAAAAAACAGCAAAAATGGAGGGAAAGGGAGCTGACTTTGAAGAGACAACAACGGGAGCTGGTCAAGCAGGGAAAGAAACCCTTCTTCCTAAAGAAGTGTAAGTACATGGTGTGAACATATTGCAGGAAGACCTGGAGGAGGGTGCTGTTGACAGCAGTACAAGCTCTGGAGATGAGCTGTCCATAATAGCTTGGAGCTGTGGAGGGACTGTGGTGCTGGCAGTCAAGTGACAAGCCAGGCCTGGAGCCTGGCAGGAGGAAGCAAGAAGGTGTGTAGAGAGAACTCAGACTTGGATCTAAAACCTTGGTCCTCTCTCTTTCACAGCTGAGAAACGGAAATTGGAGCTAGCAGAGAAGTATGCAGAACTAAAGAGGAGTGGAAAGCTGGAGAGCTTCCTGAACAAGAAAAGGAAGAGGAATGCTGTCAAAGATAAGCGCCGTTTGCCCTCACAGAAGAACCTGTGACTGCTGCACAGACATGTTGTTACCTGGAGAGGTGGTGCTGGTGCTGGGATTCACTCTGGCCAGGCCTGGAAGATGGCAGCTTCTCTTCTCATTTTCTGCCTTCCGCTATACAGTGATGCTGTTAGGCAGCAAAGTCTGAACAGGAGAAAAATGTGCTTTCAGTAGCTGAAGAGACCCCTGCACTCATGTTTTGCATCATACCTGGGTGGTGACAAGTCTGTCATGCAGATGCATATGGTGCTGATAGGTTTCTGTCCTTGCACCTGCTCTTCCTGTAGCTAGGAGAGCCCAGTCTGTGTCCTGCACTGCTGGCTCTTCTCCATGTCTTACTGGCTCCCAATGAAGAGGGTATCAGGTGGGAGGGCAGTGATCCAGTGTGCTCAGAGCAGGTTCAGCACCACGTTCAGACTAGGATGCTCTTGCTTCAGAGCTTGCTTCATATGGATTTGCAGATGAACAGGGATAGAAGGTACTACTGTTCTGGACCCCTGTTCTACAACTTCAGGTTCTCAAGGTGGAAGTCCTTTTTCCTCCAGGAATCTTGCCTTTAGTCTGTGATCACTGCTTTGTTCTCAATGAAGTGCCTGGCTCTGTCTTATGAAAAACCTTGTAGTAGGTCTGGGAGGTGAGCAGGAAGAGGTGCTCCAAGGTCTCTTTGAAGCCTTCACTTCCCACGACTGAGTAAAAGCCCTCACCTCCCAGCACAGTTCTCCAATGCCTGGCAGCTTTTGTACCCTCGATTGGAGTGAGCCCAGAGATCCAACATCAGGGCCCAGCTGGATGGAGTGTCCAAATATAGTCTGCCCAGAGCTGAGAAAGCAAGAGAGATCAGCATTCCTCTCTGAGGCTGCACCCTGGTGGAGTAGCTCATGGTGTTGCAGGCCTCCCCCACAGCCAGAGTGTGCAGCTGACTGTAGTTAGGCACTGCTGCCTAGGATCTCTCCAGCAGGGCTGCACCCATCTCAGCCTGTTCTCTAAAGGGCTGTTAGCATTTCTAGGTAACATAAATACCTGCTTTCCTTTACTCCCAGTGTCGCTGTTGTTAAAAGCAAAGGTGTTTGTTGCAATCTGAACTGTGCTTCTCTCTGGCATTACAGCTGACCACCAACTCTTATTTCTCCTCACTCCTAATGGCTCGATTTCAGTGGCTCTGCCAATGCAGAAAGTGATGCTAAGGTGATGCAGGTGCTCTGAGCCAGACTCTGGTCAGCAAGGCAGATCACTCCTGCCAATCCTGGATAGAGCTCTGCTGCTGCAAATGGCAGCTGGTGTGTGAGGCCTGGGAAAAAGTTTTGTGAAGAAGAGAAAATGGAAGATGAGCAACTCCGTCATGCCTGGCTGAGGGTGTTACTGAAGCATCTGCCTCTGCTGCAATTCCTGTGGGTGATGAGAGAGAGTTCTGCACTGGTTACAGATTTTAGCATGACTGGGCAAAGGCAGCAGAAACAGGATGTGCCAGCTTGGTTAGGGACACCATGGAAATCCTCAGCTGTTTTTAATCCAAAACTGAACAAATCTCCTCTTGTAAAGGTGCAAGGGGACAATTTGATAAGAGGGCTTGGTCCTGGGCTCACATGGAAGCCAGTGCTGCCAAGGCCTTGCCAAGGGGCTGTGTGGCATTACCAGGTCTGTGTGTCCCCATCCTCTGTTGCTGGTAGATCCTGCCCAGCAAGGAGCAATCCTTGTGCAGTGCAAGAATGGAAGACATCTGAGCTGGGACACAAACTAATTGTCCAGCACATGGAAGGTGAAGAGCAAGGCTCTTCATGTCTGCTCCTGACTTTCTCCCATCCAAGGAGAAAGCCCCCCTAGGGCATGGTCTGAGCACAGCCAGCTCAGGGTGGGCCTTGGGGCAGGCTGCAGTGTGACAGCACTGGCTGGTGAGGGATGCCTCTGTGTCTACAGGCAGTGAAGCTTCTCTTTCCCATGGCCTTGGGGGACTGCGTGAGGTTATTTGGCTTGTGTTTCTAATGCTGTCCTGGCAGGTTGTCTGCCAGGTCTGGTGCCCCGCAGGCAGGCTGTGGGAGACCTAATGTGGGCTTCCCCAAGGAGGGCAGCCGTGGGCATGGCTGGCATCAGCTGCTGCAGCTGCAGGGACAGGCAGCAACAGTACTAGGCATCAGTGGTGACCTGGGATGTGCTTACTGGGTGTAGGCAGCCACCCAATGAGATCCCCCATTTCTCCCCCCCCCCAAAGAAGTGCTCTGCAGCTGGGCATCAGGGAACAGAGACACAAGGAGAGCTCAGGCCTTTTATTGCAAAGAGGGAGATACAAAAAAGGTCAGTTACCCTCTTCGAGCCCCCACCGAGCCTGCGGCTGTCTGAGAGGGACAAGAGGTGGGGGGAGCCAGATCCTCACTCCCACCAGGAGGGGCATCTGGCTGGGGCAAGACACTGAGGTGGAGCAGGTGGCATCTCTGCTCAGCCCCTGGCTCAAGCTGGAGGGCTGTGGTCCTGCACCACTTGGCTGCCCCACTGCAGTGTTGCCCCTTGGGAATGGAGCAGCCTTGCCCAAGGAGGGAGGAGACAGGGTCAGTCCCTGCTGTCCAGAGGCAGGGGGGCTCAGCGACCCTCCTGGTGTCTTGTGGGGATGGCCAAGCGTGGCGGTGCCCAGGCTGTGGTTGCTGCTGGCATGTCACGTGTTGTCCTGTGCCAGCTCCTCAGGGCAGGCAGGCTGGTCCCGAGACTTCTGCAGCCCTGGGGAGGGCTGGGCATGGCAGCTATGCTGTGGGGCAGGGCCCGGCCCCGGCAGCGCATGATGCCTGTGCTGCTGGTACTGCACAAACATGCAGACCTTCAGCCCGATGGCCAGCATGTTCTTGCCCATGAAGATGCTGGAGACCCGGGAGTCCCTGAAGAAGAGCATGTTGCTGCCTCGGATGAAGATGGTGGTGATGTTGACGGTGAGCATGCTCAGCATGGGGTACAGCATCATGCGGTGCGGCATAATGCCGATCCCCTGCATGCTGATCTCACACAGGGAGACGCAAGGCAGGACCAGGAGCAAGATGTAGCAGTAGAAGAACATAATACCCTCAGCCCAGAGTGGCAGCCCCTTCTTCTGGGGCTCCCACAGGTTGGCCTGAATGTCCAGCACATCCAGCATGTCCACGATGACCCAGAAGAGGCGGTTGCGAAGATCTTCTTTCTTCTTGAATGTCCTGACATACTCCATGTGCTCTGTGGCCACCAGCAGCACGTAGAGGGCTGGGATGCAGATGGAGAGCAGCAAGGTCAGTGCTTTGCGAGCCATGAGATCTAGGCTCTTCCGATCAGCTTTATAGTTCTGGTAGACAAAGTAAACCTTGATCTCCAGAACGAAGACATAGAGGAACCAGAGGATCATGGCATAACCTCGCTTGGCTGTCTTTACCTCTGCCCCAACCCAGATGGCCACGTAGCGGAGCACCAGCAAAAAGCACACATCGCCCACTGCCACCATGACGCAGATGCCCAGCTTCCTGGAGCCCTGGCTCTGCTCCACCAGGTAGGCATCCATGAGGATGAGGCTGCTCATGATGAGTACAGTTGAGAGGCACACGTGGGGCTTGCTGACGGGTGGTGGGGGAACCATTCTGCACAGAGGAACAGGTAGGACCATCAGGGAGTTGCTGGGCTTCCCCCATCCCTATTCTTATCCTATCTCCTCACTACAGATGGCCAAAGGAAGGGGTGGCATGTGTTCACAGGCTCTTCTCTTAGCTTATCTCCTAGCCAGGCTCTGTCCCTGCAGAACATTCTGCTAGGGAAAGGTGCGAGAGCCTTCAACTCAGAACCTGAGTCCCAGCAAACAAGCTGCTTCCCCCTGCAGTGCAGGAACCTCTGCTCCTAGGCTGCATGTAGGGGAACTGTGGGGTAGGCTGGATGGCGTTTGGATGTTTGGGATGCTACTGCCTCTTCCAGAAGCTCACTGCGTTAACTAATTGTTGCCATCATGAAGGGCACGTGCCTTACTCCCATGGCCGTTCCCAGACAGTGGTACTGGTTATGTTCTTTCCTGCAAAGAACACAAGGCCATGTCTACGCTTTTATCCCAAGCAGGTCCACAATATAGCAAGCTAGGCCCCCTATCTTTTTTCATCTCCTTTATTTTCATGCACAGCAGTAGGAGAAAGATTATTTTTCTGTATGGCTATCCTGCGGGGTAGGAGGGAGGAGATCTGTCCAACATTCTCAGTTTCTTTCAGCTTGTGATCCACAAGAGCTTTGCTCACTGTTCCCTGTCAGGATACAACAGAGCAAAGAAAAGCAGCTCTGGGATGCAGGGAGCTCTGCAAGAGGCCCTGGATTTCAGCCTGATGCTTGGCTTTCCTACATGGACTCAGAGCAAAGCCCCACGAGCACCCCTCTGCCTCAGATGGCACGGGTGCTGTCAGGCTCCCTCCCGGCCCAGCACAGCTGCGGGCAGCTGCTGCCAGAGCCGGAGGGAGCTGGGGCCCAGCCTGGCACAGCTCGGCAGCTGCTCTGGAGGGGAGCCAGTCCCCCGGCTGAGACGGAGGCCGAGCCGGCTCCCCGACGCTGGGGCAGCGCGAGTGCTCTCTCCCCGCCGCGGGCCGGGAACCCCGTCGCATCGACACCGCGCGTTGCCGTTACCTGGGGGTGCCCGGGCACGAGAACGCCCCGAATCCCGCATGTCCCGAGCCTTCGGCCGTGCGCACGGACGGGCGGCAGCAGGAGAGAGGCGACGAGGAGGGCAGCTGCTCCGAGCCGGGCCGCGAGGCGGGCCGCAGGGACGTCCGGGGCGAGGCGGCGGGGCTCCGCGTCCGTCTGTCGCCGTCCGCTCGCAGCATCGCTCGGGGACCCGCGGCGCGGTGCCCGCGCGCCGGGGAAGGACGCGCTCGGCCCGGAGCCGCGGAACGGCGGCCCGGAGCTCCCCGACGGGACCGCGCTTACCTCGGGCGGCTCCCCGGGGCTGTGCGGCGGAAGCGGCGGAGGAGCCCCGCTGACGGCCCCGGGCCCGGAGCGGCATCGCCCGGCGGCTTCTCTGCGGTGGCGACGGCGTTTGGCCCCTCCCGGCCGGGCGGGCGGGGACTGCGGCGGCCCCCGCCTCGGCGGCGCGGCAGTGGAGCGAGGCGACAGGCGGCTGCGCTCGTCCCGGGGTCAGCTCCGTGCCAGCGCCTGGGCTGAGACCCAGCTTGGTTGGGATTGACGAAGGTCCTCGCTCTCCGGGGAAGGCTTCCCAGTACGTTTCCGCTCCGCCTTGGCAGCGCTCGTTGTAAATAGGCGTCGTTCTGGAAGACTGGCTGTGACCTGTTAGGGAAAGGCTGTGCCCTGGACGGCGGTGGGCATGGCAAGGGCTGCCCAGGGCAGTGGGCACAGCCCCGATGCCAGATCAGACGCTGCTTTGGGGCAGACGCCCGTTGGGGTTGGGGGGTGCTGAGTGGGCCTGGGGGTTGGGCTCGGTGAGCCTTGTGGGTCCCTTCCAACTTAGTTGATAGAGTGATGCAAGAGAGGGGGAAGCCAATGTGGAAGCAAAACCCACGTCTTCCCTGCCAGCCATCAGGATCAGTCCCTTGCACGGACTCTATCCTTGGAGGCACCAAGAGGTGGCCACGTAGGTGTGCATACGGCAGAGGCAAAGGGGAGGTGCTTGAGGCAGTTTTCAAGCAGTGGAGCTGTGGACAAGATGATTCATCTCTGGGCTGCAATCATAAAACCCCTGAGTCTTCACTAGAGGCTAGGATAGGAGGTGACAGTGTTCGCGTGGGAAGCAGTGAAGAGCTGCTTTAACAAGGCACGTAAAAATAAGCAACCAGAGCAAGAGCAGATATATGCGTGCTTCACTAAAACATGATGCTGGAGCTGAGTGGCATGGATCACATATGGATGTGGCTGTGATCAGTGGCAAAATGGGAAGAAAGCAAAGAAGGATACAGTGGGGATCCCAAGCAGATGGCTTTGGTTGCCTGCTGGCTCCAGGTGGAAAGCATCTTTGGTTCAGCCCTGTGTTGCCCCAGTGCCAGCACCAGTGCATCCCTCTAGAACAGAGACCACAGTGTGAAGGCAGTGAGAGGAGAGCCAGAGAAATCCACCTGTCACACTGAGCATGCTTGAAGAAGCAGAGGAAAAGGGGAAAGATTGCTAGCAAGGAGCTGCAGGTAGAGGCTGCACTGAGAGCTTCAGCTGCTCCAAAACCCTCATGGCCCCCAGGGCATGGCCACAGCGCAGAAGCTGGAAGTGACAGACACGCTCTAGGAAGGCAGATTACCAACATACTCACCCTGGTAACAGCTGAGAGGAGGAGAACAGAGTATGGAAGCAGTGGTGACAAGGCCCTCTGGGTGTGAGCTCAGCCTCTGAGAAAATGGTGCCCACTGTAAAACATTAGTTTCAAACATAGGCATGCAGCCCTGATGGAGCAGAAAGTGTGTGCTGTTAATCCTGCTGGCAGTGGCTCAGGGGGAATTACAGAAAACAGAGCGATGGCAGGCACAAGGTGTGAAGCTGCAGCAGCTGCTGGAACACCTCAGTGTGTGCATGGGTGCTATGTAGCTGGTAGTGCGTGCAGTTCCAGTGACCTCAGCTAAAAAAGGCTTTTGCGAATGGAGGCTTGAGGCTTCAGCACATGCATCCTGGAGGTCCTGCAGGCCAGGGAGGGCAGAGGGCAGGGCCCAACACAGCTCTCCACAAGGTGAATGATGTGGTGGCAGAACTGAGAACCACAGGCCAAGCCCTACTGCTGTGGCGCTGTCCCCAGCCCGGAGGCTGATGCGGGTGCAAGGAGGAAGGCTGCTTGTGCCACAGCCACTGGGTGTCAGTGCAGACCCACGCAGCCGGCTCAGCACAAAGCCACCCCTCGGTGCCTGTGACGAGGAGCCGGGGGAGTAGTCGGCCTGTCTCACCCAGGCCCAGGGCCCAGATGTCTGTCTGTCCCTCCCCAGACCACAGCATGATGCGTGCAGAAGGGTGCTCCTCCAGCTAAAGGCGGGGAGGTTTGAGAGGGAGTTGTAGAAGAGAAGTGCTGTGATCTTGAGCTCCTATTGTTTCTTGCTGCACCTGAATCTCATCCAGCGATCAGGGGTGTACAGCTCTCAGGGGTGTCCAGGAATGGTTTTGCTTGGGAAAAGTGCTGGCCCAAAGGGATCAATACTCTGTGCAGGACTGGCCATCACAGCAGCGAGTGGTGCCTTGTGCCTTGTCTGCTGGGGACAACACCAGACTGCTACAAGGTCTCTCAATAGTACCGAAGTGCTGGGGAGGAGTTGGAGGGCACAGTCCCATGGAACTGAGGTGTGAAAAAGGAGAAAGTGTTGTGTTTTTTTTTCTTCTTTTCAGAGGCATGTTTCTAGCTGGGTGCTGGGATGCCAAAGAAGAGGGCTTCTTGGCTGCTATCGCTCCAGGATGAAGTGCATCTCAGCACACAGCAAGGTCTCAAGAGGAGGTGGAGAAGCTGCTAAATTAGATGCTTACCAGGTTGTGTTTAAACCATAATACAACCAGGTTCTGGCACTTACAACGAAAAACATAGGAAAAATGTGACCCCAAAGACAGAGGAAAGCCAGTGCACATGGAAGAACACATTTCTGGACAGCTCAACTTGTAGGCACGAAGTCAAAGTAACATGAAAGGAGAAAATGAAGAGCAGTCTGCATAGCTGAATAAACAGGGCACATTGAAACAGGCTGAGAACAAATGCATAAATTCATCTCTAGAAGAGCCAGCAGGCTGGAGAAGCCACGTGGGCTGCAGTACGAATGGAGGCGCTCAAAGGGAATAGGCTGTAAGAAGAGAGACAGAGAAACCCACCTCCATCACACTGAACATCCTCAGGAGGAGCTGCAGGAAAAGGGCGAAGCCTGTCAGCAAGAAACTACACGTGGTGGCTGCAAGAGAGGAAGGCTAGCTGTGGGCTGGGGACCATACCGAGCACTCTGACAGCCCTGAGATATCATCACAGGGCGGCACAGCCTCAGAGCAGAGAGATGGCTGGAGGTGACGGGTGGCCCAGCAGAGCTGCAGGCCTTGCTGGCACTTGGGGGCTGTCTGAATGTTTGGAGGTTGTCACTGCAACAGGCTGCCATGGTCTGAGCAGAGAAGTGCCAAGTGCCTCCTGGAGGGGACAGAGCATCCCAAAAAGCCTGGGGTGCCATTGAAGCACCACGTGGATAGGTGGGGATGGTAACTGAGACTGAAAAGCAGAGGGCAAAAGTCAGCTGCCGGGGAGCCCCTGCAAGGGGTTTGAGGTCTTCAGGAGCAGTCGGCTGCTTGTGGGAAGAGATAACAGATACCCAGCTTAGATCAAACCAGGGTGGGTGGAGGTGCTGAGGTAAGGCCAGCACAGCACAGCCACCATGGCTTCTGCCTCACACCTGGCTTTCCACATTCACCCGCAGAGCAGCATCCCTCCTCCAACGGGATTCCCTCAGAAGGCCTTACTGAGATCCCTTAGCAAATGCTCTCAGAGAGCTGGCCCTGTCTGGCATGAAGGGAAAGGCCGTCTCATAACGTCAGAGGGAAGGCAGGCTGTGAAGCAGCTGTTCTGACAGCAGAACAGCAGGTGTGTGGAGCACCGGGCCCTGGGCTGTTCATTGGGGTGCAGAGATGGGCTGGGAAGGGAGGTAGAAAAGTTATGTTAAGGCACAAATTGATTCGCTAGGCAAACTGCAAGCTGACGTGAATATCTGCGTATTACTAAGAGGTCTGAGGCTTAACTGCGGATTAAACGCCAAATTTACAAACGCAAGTGAAAAGAGCCGGGATCAGGAAAGCGACCCTGAAACCCTTACGGATAACAGGGAGCGTCAGCGCTGCGCTCGTGCCCCGCAGCGGCACGCAGAAGTGGCCAGGGGCCGGAGCCCCTTCCCGCAGCCCCGCGCACCCCCCGCCCAGGCCCGCAGGCCCCGTTGCCACGGCAACCCCGCCAACCGGCCGCGCGCCCGGCCGCGCCCCTCGGCGGGCTCGCGCAGGCAGACTCGGGAAGAGGGGCTGCTGCGCGTTAAAGGGCTCGCGGCCACGCCCCCCTCTGAGGCAGCGCCGTTCCCATTGGCCGAGCCCTCCCCGGGCGCCGAGTTCTTTCTCCTTTCCATTGGTTATCGCTCTCCGCGGCCTCCCCCTTCGCCGTTCCGATTGGCTGGCACCGCCCGAATCTCCCTCCCTGGGCCTCTCCCTTTCCCCCTCTCCCATTGGCCGTCCTCCCACCGCAAGGCCGCGCCCCTCCGGCCGCGCTCCGATTGGCCGCGGGCACGCCCGCCACCGCCCTGCCGCCCTCCGGTTGGCGCTGCGGGGCCGCCGTGTCCCGCCCCGCTCCGCGGGCGCGCGCGCCGAGGCGGAGGCCGGCGCGGAGTGGTCGGC